>CATQJL010000223.1:19309027-19571527 GCA_958299035.1 Cylicocyclus nassatus
GTGACGTAGGAAACAAAAACGGAAGAACAACACAAAAGGAGGATAAGACGAAAACGCGAGTGAGAAACTTGAAGAACAACTGGAAGCAAGCTTGCATAGGAGCCTGTTCGCGCCTCCTACGTAAATGGCAAGCATCCGCAACGTTCTACCTGAGAAGAAGAAGAGTAGAAAACAACGTAAAAAATAAAAACGCTGGGAAAATATGAAAAAAACGACTGGAGCAAGTTGATAACAAAAACAGCTTATTTTAATTTAGCAGCTTATTTTTGAAAATGCACGGGCCGGGGCACGTGCCTCGGCTTTTTATGACGTCATCGCGAGCGGACCGCCCCGCGCCCCGCCTTCCCTGACAGCTCCAAGGGTTAAGAGCGCCTCCCGGAAGTGCAGAGATTTGGAACCTCCCGGATGGTTCCGACCGTTTGAGTCGAACACTCCCCCCCCCCTTCAAAACAGAAAATCACCAGAGCCGAGCGAGCTTCCCCCCCCCCCCTCTCCCGGAGGCCAACCTCCTCAAACGAAATCTCCTTGCATCTTGACACGTTTTCACATGGAGGGCACAAAAAGCACTGTTTGACTTGTTGACGCCTCTTTCGACAAAAATAGCGCCAGGGGCATTGTTAACAGCTCTCACAAAATAGTTTTAGGCTTGAGATATACCTGACGACAGAGGTATAGCGGGTGTTAGCGAATCGCTGATGTCTGCGCTGCCTTTAGCTGCTCGTGGCTGCTGCGCTGGGTACGCTATGGGTGCAAGAACGAAGTAGCTTTACCCGTTACTAGCTGAGCTTAGGCTATTAAGGAAAGTAAGTTTTGACAATTACCAAAATTGAGAAATATGATTATATGATATCCAAAAAAGTCGTACTGTTTTCATCAAAAAATTTTCTTTATAACAAGCATAAAATGGCAAACCAAATGTTGCATATACTGAGAGCTTAATCATTTGAGAAATATCAAGCGAGTGTCACCGTAGAACCTTGATGTTTGCTTGAGGCAACATCTAGACTATCTAGGCCATAGCAGCCTGTATTGAGGTGTACTAATAATATCCTACTAAATCGTTGAAATCCTCTAGCTCTTCATCGTTACTCCAATTTGACTGTGCATTTGTTCATTCATTCTTTGTCGACTTTGTCATTTCTTTATCTATTTTACCGATGCATTTGCGTTTCGGTCTTGCAAGTTTGTCATAGTTCATCAGTTCCGAAGTAAGTACTCTAGAAATCCTTCAGAAGTTCAGAAATATGTTGAAAAGAGGCAAATCCGGGCAAAATCAGCGTTAGCAGCTCGAAGCAGCTGAGAGAAGCTCACCAAAAGTGAGCTTCATATCGCGTAGCAGCGAGGAGCAGCAACGAGCAGCAGGGAGCAGCAGGAAGCAGCTAGAAGCAGCGCAGCATCGCTAGCTATAGCGGGTCTGTTTCACGTTGGCTGCAGCAGCTAGGAGCAGCAGCGTCGCCTGGCGTCAATCGATACGTACAAAAGGCGTTGCTGCTGGCAGCGTCTTATCGTCAGCTATAGCCATCCATCGTCAGGTATATCTCAAGCCTTAGAGAAGGGGTGTTGTGGCGGAATAGCGCCTTTGGAGTAAGTAGCTCGGCTGTGTTATTATACGTAAGCATAGAGCTTTATTGAGTCAGAACTTGCATTGATGCAGCAGTTTGATCGGCTGCGCGAAATCGCTTAGATCACTGTAGGCTAAACGCGCGGGCTGCCTGCAAGGCGGCTGCCAACTACGGGCGCTATGGTGACTCATACGCGCGAATGCCAATGTTAGCCCGCCAGAGACACGCGCGCGTGCATTGAGTCCGGGCGATTCCTTGCAGCCGACTATAGAATGCTCGTGAATACAGGCGTGGCGAAGTAACGCTACATAGTCTGGGCGATAAGATACTCATATCATAACAGGCCATGCTTATGGCATGACCTTTACGGCGCTCAGGCAGGAGTAATGATATGGTTGTAAGGAAGGTGCCGACAAGTCGGCACAGTTTTTGAGGGCTCCTCTCCTTTTGATTTCATATCTGGAATCGGCGCCATGAAAAGACCTGGAAAAGGCAAAAAATGGAGGTCGAGGAACTGCTTCGACGGTGCCCTTGAATGGACGTTTATCAAAACACTTTATGCAATATCCGCTGTCCCATTCAAGCACTAAGAAAATCTTATAATTAGCAATTGATTTACGATAGAGGAGCATACAATTTTCTTCAATAAACGCTCATATTTCCTTGTACAGAAATGCTCCGTAGATAAGAAAGAGAGATTTGGCAGCGTTTTGTGCCTTCCAAGATGGTTTACATCCAGGGTCAAGCGTGGGATGCGGCACGCCACACCTGGGGGGTCGTATTGAGGAGTCAAAAGGGGAGGAGGTCGTAGTTGGGCAATCTGATAATAGTGATAACATGATATTTGTATCATATCCATAATTAGCATGTCAATTAACCCCCGTAGACAAAGTGTGAGCGAATTTTGAAGATTCAAGATACTAGGCTACCTAAATGAAATGGTCAAATTCCAACACGGTTAACTTGTTTCAAAGGTGAATTAGCTATCCGTTTTTGCACTCAAGACAAAGCACTACTCCTTCTTTGTCCACCTCAGGAATCCCGCTTCAGAAGACCTGCAAACTATGGAATTAGAAGCCAACCAAAACCTCGTTTTTCCCATTTTTCGCTTTTGATCGCTGTGCTTTCACCAAATATTACTCAGAGCTAAGAAGACGAATCAGGCTCCAAACAGTCCTATGGAATCTACAAGGTTTAGGCTATCGACTCACATAAATACTGTCCGCTAAAAATGTTTTTTTTATATAGTTAATGGGGTGCGGCACACCCCCTTAACTTGCCTTCAAAATCCAGAAAGCGCTCCATTGCTGGTATGAGTATTGAGCACATAGCTTCTTCTTGCTACACTGGAAATTGGGAGCCGAACGCCCCACCCATAAGAAAATTATGGCTTTTTCAATATGCCCATTCAGATCAAAATCAGCCGTCAAATTACGTGTGATTATAGAGTGCAGTCACAGAAAATCGGGCGTACAGCTCTAAGAAATCTGAAAACTCTCTAGAAAAAGCTGGTGTCCTCCAGAATGTCACACTTTGAGGTCCAGAGGTTAAGAGGAGGAAGAAGAAGGGGTCGTTTGAGGGCTTTCATGGGAGGGGTGGGGGGTTGTTTTCGAAAGACTTGTGCCTGACCTCTTTCTCAACTCTGGTAATGCTATCTTAGGTATATAGTTCAGGAAGGGGGGGGGGGGTCTTATTAAGACAGCAATCAAGGGGGGGGGGTCGTAACCAGCGATCATGTGCCACACTCCTTGCTTGACCCTGTTTACATCCCATCTCGGAAGGCCACTTCAACCGACCATCCTTTCCTTATTGAAAATGCGAATTCTCAGCCATAAAACTATGCACATGGAAAAGGAAGGGGGGGGAGAGCTCCCTGACTTGCTGATTACGAAAATGAGATCATTACGTGCGGTAGAACGTTTTTTTGAGATTGAACTAGGTATAGGGATAGGGCAGAATTTATTGGGTGCGGTAACTTAGGAACCCGAACCCAATGGGGGAGACGGAACTTAGGAACCCGAGCCTAATTAGCTCGATTCGGGGAGTGCCTGCAGGTTACAGTCATGCTCGCTGGCTCCGATTACTCACTAGAACATAGACAATCTAAGCCCCGCCCCCTTGAGAGCCTGTTTGGAACCTAGCCAAGGAATGCTGAAAATCTCAATTGAATTTCAGGGCTGGCTCTAAGCCAAAAACCTTCAAAGTCATCGTACGAAGGTGAAATTAGGCTCAAACGAAAGAAAAAAACCGTGCCATCATCACAAAGCAGCTACTGATTCAAACTGATTGAACACAACATTTTCTTGGTTCAAAACTTTATTCAAGTGTTAAATTACTGAGAAATTATTCAAAAAACCGTCAAGTTTTTCAAAAAAAATTATTTGCTAAATCCTAGCATAAAACTAGAATAACATTAGAGAAATGACAGTTTAAAAACTTCTCAAGATTGATAGTTATTTGCTGAAATGCTGAAATTTAGGCGAAAGACTAGAAAATCATTTGCGAAACGACAATTTATAAAATTCTCAAAAATAAAAGTTTGTTTGTGTGCGGAAATCTGGGGAAAAGACTAGAATATCAAGAAATGAAAAATCGAGAACTTCACTAATGATACTGCTGTGTCTGTCAACGACAGACGATTCTGATGTGCGAAGAACATCCTGCTAATAAGCTGGAAGCAATGACCTCAACCTACGCAAGAAAAGGTTGCAATAACAGTTTGAGGCCAAATTTCCCTTATAAATAGAAGCCCTTTAGGGTGAAAACCATTTATCGTTACTATCGATATCTCAACTTCCCATGTCTTACGACGATTATTTTTATTCCCACATGCAGCATCTGCTGCAACAATTTTATTCATCGGCAGACCCCAATTCTGTTCCTGCACTAAATTGGGAGCCTCAGGTGATTTTGATAAGATCAGCTCAAATTAAAAATAAATTTATACATTTCAGCCGTTGTACAATTGTCCGCTGGCTTGAGCAAGCAGTACTATTCTGATATTTTACCGAATGCTATTCAACCGCGACCACTACAAACTACTTTTTATCCTGAAATTAATTCAAATGCTACACAAACGGAGACGTTACATACTCAAGATACTGATATATCGAATACTGTGCCAACGGCAACGCGGATTTCTCTCTATCCTGAAACCAATCCGGATATCATCCAAAGGGAAACGTTACATACTCAAGATTGTGTGTTGCTGTGTTTTGGTGTTTTGCTCGAAATTCAGCACTCAAAAAAAACTATTATTTCTGAGAAGTTCTTGTTTTTCATTTCTTGATATTCTAGTCTTTTGCCCAGACTTCAGCACACAAACAAACTTTTATTTTTGTGAATTTTATAAACTGTCGTTTCGCAATTGATTTTCTAGTCTTTCGCCTAAATTTCAGCATTTAAATAACTATCAATCTTGATAGTCTTTGAACTGTCAATTTTCAGCATTCCTTGGCTCCAAACAGGCTCTCAAGGGGGCGGGGCTTAGATTGTTGCTACGTCCTAGTGAGTAATCGGAGCCAGCGAGCATGACTATAACCTGCAGGCACTCCCCGAATCGAGCTAATTAGGCTCGGGTTCCTAAGTTCCGTCCCCCATTAGGTTCGGGTTCCTAAGTTCCGTGCTCCAATTTATTCGATGTAGGCAAAGAGAACCCATTTGACATGGTAATCACGAATAACATGTTTATTTATAGGGAAGCCTCATTGTGAGATTAAAGGCAGTGTCTTACTGATTTGAAGTACAACGGAGTTCTACAGATTTTATTGGAGGACTCTTTAACAGGCCACTGCCGATGTCTTGTTTGATACGGTCTCTCCTACTTCGAGAAAATTGAGCTTAAAGTAGCGCGCGGAGCGCTTTTCGGCTCGCGCTTGACAATTTGTCGGTTTTCCTATCACCTTTCAACAGGCCTTTCCAGGCCACGCCTTCCATCTTGACATGTCTGACCTAGGACAAAGCTAGGATATAGACGGATATAGGCCGGGACAGCGTACGCGTTGCTTCTACAGGGCCTTCGATCAACGGAGTTTTTCGGGTTTGAGCCCGTATGGGGGTATACAAAAACGGGAAGGCCTTACCAAGCTGCTGTATAAGTTCTGTCCGATTTTCTTGCCTTATGTCTGGAGCAGCTGTTCTAACAGAATTTCACACCTCCAGTGCGATACTGTTGAATCATATTTGTTGCTTTTTCTCATACATATCAAGTTTCGATGAATTCATCAGTCCAACAAGATTGCAGGTCTAAGAGCCTCAGGTGGCCGAGATACATTCTCACCTAAGAAGTATGTTCTTGCATGAATATCTCCACAATGCACCGTCACCGTCACCGGTTCTTTCATTGGTTGTCGGATAAGGGTATAACGGGCTAATATATGCATAAGCTCAGTTTTATGAAGAAAACATCGTTGTAGTTGTCGAACATTAATCTTTTGTAAAAATGTCTAAAAGCAATAACTTCTTGCGAATAGAGGCAATCGATGAGTCCAAAGTTGGAGGTGCTAGAGTGAAGCAAGAGCTAGCAGGGCCCATTCTCCAGCTTCTTTTCACCGCTGGTGTCAAGTTGAAAATTTTTATAATTCTTAGATAGGCATGCATACTTGTACCGAAGCGAGGTCAAGAAGCGGCTTCTTTTGTTTGGTCAAAAAAAATGTTTCGGCACCAAAGAGCCCAAGGACTCTTTCAGGTTGCTAAATAATCTACGAAAATTTCTTTAACTATTCCTGTTTAACTAAGATGCCTGCAATTCTCATTAGGGAGCATCGCCTCTGTCAAAAAAGACAATTTGAAGAAGAACGCTGTGAAGTTTTTGTTCTCGTTTCTTCTTTGACAGGGTATTCCCCAAGCCTTAGAATTTCTCTGATAGCCAAGGAACTGCTCAACGCATTGAAACTCTGACCATGGAAAAGTTGAATTTGAAAGAAGTCACGACTTTTTGAATTCAAAAATTGAATAGGACAGAACTTATGCAGCAGCCTGATAATTCGCAAAGAGAAAGTAAATAAGTATATTATTACACTCGAGAACCTCAGATCCATTTGACGGTAATGACGGAGCAATCCTATATTGCACAAGGACAATATATGCATTATTTACAGCCATTTAGAGCTTGTCTAGTTCACCGCGAAGATTCAACCAAATAAGTTGATCACGCAGTCTCGAATCTAACATGTCCGAGGCAAAAAACAGTAAAAATAAGATGCTAGGACATCATAAGGGCAACCGGAAAGGGGAAAAAGAGTCGGAATTAGCATTGGAGAATTCAGAAAAGAAGGAAGTAGAGAGTCTTCCGAAGTATTTAGTACGTGTCTTATTTGACGTCTCGTAGTTGTAGTAATTCAAGGTCATCATTTTGGACAAGACTTTTTGAAGCTCAGAATTTTTTTGGTTTAGAAGTGCAGGGCAAACGCTCAATCCATTTGGCTGTTCTAAAAGCAGTTGTGCTTCGGACGGCTTAGGATAGCAACAGGCAGTTCAAGAGTGCTTTCCTTAAACAGGAGAAATGACCAGAAATTAGAAGGCTTCAAGCAAAGTTAGCTTCTGAAAATTTTGAGTGCTAAAATCAGATTCATTTGAGCTCTTCTGTAGTAGTTTTCAAGTCGAGCTATTGTAGACGAGTGCTATACGGAGGGAGTCTCTGAGGATAGCTTTTATTCAAAAAGCACAGTCGTATAATAACCTTCGATTCAACTGGCTTGGCGGCTGGAGGGCGGGGCTTTGTGATCTAATTAAGACTGCTCGCGCCCGCAACGCGGTCAGGTCTCTCTCGCGCGCGTGCTGTCTGATCATTATCTAGCTTCAATTAGGTAACGAAGGCCCCACCTTCCAGCCACCAAGCCAGTGAATCAAGGTACTTTGGTGAACGTCTTTATATAGTACGTCTCAATAAAATGATTCATTATTTTTGCCGTCACAGAGAAACAAATAAGTTTTACCTTGTTTTCTTGTAAAAGAATAATCTGTACTCAACAAAGTAAACCTCTCTCCTTCGGTGTTCTGTTATCTCGACTAGCTAGAATTGACGGATCTTTGGCAGTCAAACCTTGACTGCTAAATATAAGTGGTATGCTCGTTTAAATTAAGCACGTGCGGAGGAATTTGCTTAGAGCTGTAAAACAAGTGTGCTATCTCAATAATACCGTCCACAAGAAAAGTTCCGATTTGGTTGAAAATTCGTATAGGGCGGTTATGTGACACACGGAGCACGAAAAGGATTTTATTTGCTACGGTAGCGCCTTATTGTGGGGGTTACGGTGGGTACGGTATGGGGTCAAGAACCAGAATCAGCTAAAACGTCGTGTAAGGAGCAGGGCTCGGCACGAGATGGAACCAGGAAATTTTGAAACGAAGTCCCGTTTGATCTTGAAAATTTCGTACGAAGTCCCCTTTGACCTGTTCTGAAGACCTGTCATTATTTTTAGATTATGTAAAAGTATGTAGTAGGGTTTTCATGCATGCCGATTTCATGGAACAACTCTTCACAGCTTTCTGAGCTTCTTAGGTGGTTGAATCACATCTTGAAAAGCAGAAAAAGCCGACTTTTCGACTGCGGAGCAGACAGAGTAATTTTCAGCTGGCTATAAAACGCTGGAAAGAAAACATTATGAAATTGTTTCTTCTTTATATGTAAACTTTTACAGTGTAAATAAATTTTATGTAAAAAAGTATGAAAACTTATGTGAGCAAAGTGTCGGTGCCAGTTCAGCTGGCACCCAGCTGGCACGGTGCCAGCTAATTCAGAAAAGAGTTTAGCACAGCTTTCATTCACATAAATTTCCATAAATTCTTGGGCCATAGTTCGGGTTCCCCAACGCGCATGCACACACCAAATTTGGTATCATACTATTGCGTTTTGCTGAAAACAATGCCTTTAATTATTTGATGGACAGCATGCCGGTGCATGCCGGTGGCATTCTTGCGACTCTTCTCTGCCAAGGACCCCGGGAAAACGATGTTCCCTTTGCTTTCCGCCCTAAAAACGATATCAAGCTTGACAAGGTGCCAGCTGTGCCGAGCCCTGGTAAGGAGGTTGATGCATCACTCGTGCACACTTTCGGTCAGGCGATTGAAAGCTGCAAAATCACTTCCTCCCTATCTCATAAGGTATACATCATTGATTGAGCTGTTCCATGTCCCTATGTGTGTCCAAAAGTTCATATTTCAATGCCCTTGCAAAACCGCCCCAACATCGAGGCATGGCGTTGACAGGATTTTGTTGAGACGTTTCTCATGATACGCTTCTAAGGCTGCGTTCACACTGATTCGAAAGTTCGGGAACAGTTTCAGCATGGCGCTCACTTCGAGTGAACTCTTTTCGAATTTCCTGATCAGTATGAATGCAGCCTAGTAGACGATCGCCATCATCAACAACTCTCATCTTCATCACGGGACCAAACGCGCTCTGCCTCATCGTTAGTATGCTTCCCATTGGATTTTGATCTTATCCGGATGACAACGCAACTTGCGTGAGTGTAACTGACAAAAATCTCGCTGTGACGGAGCCGTTCTCTTCCTGTCTGCAAACTTGTTGCGTTGCAATATATAAGGCATTCATGAAATCGTGACGATGGCTGCATTTTGGCGCCCGCGTCTTTTTGGATTTCGTCTACAGGACTTATCAAATGCAGTGTCGGGTGCACCAGCTTCTTCGATTCCGCGCGGGACTCTGCATTTCTTCCCCATGCTCTACAATTATATTCAATCGATTGATGCTCCGCCTTATCCCCGCTCAAGGTGGGAAAATGACCAAAGAGCATGTTCGTGAAAGAGTTGCAGAGTCCAAGCGAAGCGGCCAGGCGGGCGCGTAGATGCTGGTGCTCCCGACACTGCATTTGCTAATCCCTGTACATTTGAACTCTTTCTAGCGTAAGATAGCAGCTGGATACTCGAAGTGTCACAAGGAGATGAGCAATAAAGTGTTAGCTTCTGTCTGAGGGTTTTGTTTCCTATGAAGTCCGAACGTGTAGCGCAAATTCGTCGTCAGATTTTATAAGGATTTTATGTATACCATTTGATACAGCTGGCTTAGCTTCGGGAAGGCGGGGTTTCGCGACGTAATTAAGGCTAGGTAATGATCAGAGAGCATTCGGGCGAGAGGATGCAGGTGCGTCGCGGGCGCGAGCGGCCTTTGTTAGGTCATAAAGTCCCGCCTTCTTGAAGCTAAGCCAGTTGAATCAATGTTAGGCTACTGCATGGCGACGGCGCACAACCCAGGCCACGAACGCGGTCCAATTAGCCGCAGAGCGCATGAGGCACGAGTTCACAATGGTGAAGGTACCGTTTGCAACCACTCAACTAATACTGCTTTTGCTCCTTCGTCCGGCCCGTAACATTTACAAAGCCTGTGACTATATAGGGCTTATCAACTGCAGTGTCGGGTGCACTGCATCTCACTCCCGCGCGGAACTCTGCACCTCTTTCGCGAACATGCTCTCTGATCACTTTCCCGCAGCGAGCGTGGGAAAGGTGTAGCCTCAATCGAATGGATGTGATTAGAGAGCATGTTCGCGGAAGGAATGCAGAGTTCCGCGCGGGAGTGGAGGTGCTGGTGCACCCGACACTCCAATTGATAAGCCCTGTACAGTTACTTGTTTTCAAATTCCAGCGTGTCTACCATGTTTTATCAATTAATATTGAATGTTCGAGGTGAGAGATTCCTCATTAACACAAGAACGCTGACAAAGTGCCCAGGCGTAAATGACCGAAATATATTTGCGCACGCATACAGACAGACAGACAAACAGACATTCAGCTTTATATATAAGATAAGAGTTTTTACAGTTAGCACATACATTTTTAAACAAAAAATAGGGATGCCACAAATTTAATTTTAATCCATTGTTAGCAGACCTGACACTATCTTGCAGTGGCGTACCGAGAGGGGGGGGGGCGCCCCCCCCCCCCCGAGAATAGGTCGCGAAATTTTTGAAAGTTACTCAAATGTGTTATAAAAATGTGCAAAGGGCTTGTCTTTACTTGTAAATAATTGAAATAATCTTTTAAAATTTTTAAAAATACAAATTAGCCTTGTAAAAAAATTTTTTTCGGGGGCGTGGCTGACGCCACACCCCCTTTTTCCAGATTTTAGGGGTTGGGGACCCGCAAAAATTTTGAGAAACACCCCAAAATTTTTTTTGAAATGCGTGGCTGACGCCACGCACCTTCGTTAGAAAAATTTTTTTGTCGCGCCCCCCCCCCGAGCCGAAATCCTGGGTACGCCACTGCTATCTTGGTATGACAAGTATATAGTTAATAAAATAAATAACAATAAACAACTTTTTGCATTTCGTTATATGGATGATCTATTAATCATACACAACCGCACTGAACCTACAATTCATAATTTAATCAAAAACGTATATGATAACCAACTAAGTTTGGAAACTACTCATATAGATAATTTACATTGCAATTATTTGGACTTACATATTACAATCATCAATAACAGAATCATAACTAAAATGTATAACAAAACTGATGATTTCCCTTTTCAAGTAAAAAGATCTATACACACCACTTCTGGTGTATCCAATCACATCAAAAACGCAATTGTTTACACAGAAATTTTAAGAGTTGCCCGTACTTGCACTTATCTTGACGATTTTGTCAAAAAAATACTACAGTTACGAAACTTACTTATTTCCGATGGATACAATGAAAACATGATTTATTCAAAAGTTTTCAAATGCTTACATAAAAATAATTTTATACTATGTAAATACGAATTTTACAATTACGATAAAATTAAAAAATTTTTACACATTCTACATCAAAATTTACACAAGTTATAGTTAATTGATGTAATATATGTCTTATACCAGTCTTCAATTAAGCTATTTCATACGATCCTAATCAGTAGCACATATCATTAATCAGTATAGTTATTTCAATACACATCTACTACAAACAACCAATTTAGTTAAGTAGTCTATCAAAATGACTAATGTCATCTTATATATAAAGCTGGTCTGTCTGTCTGTATGTCTGTCTGTCTGTCTGTACGTATGTTCCGAATAGAAAATTCCATTTCTGAACCGATCCGGACCAAACTTGGCACACATACACTACGGGCCCCGGCGGGTGTCAAAGGCTACTTTTCGTCATCGATCGATATCGATT
Source organism: Cylicocyclus nassatus (assembly GCA_958299035.1). NCBI lineage: Eukaryota > Metazoa > Nematoda > Chromadorea > Rhabditida > Strongylidae > Cylicocyclus > Cylicocyclus nassatus. The sequence goes on from CATQJL010000223.1 coordinate 19,320,709, forward strand.
TTATCGATTTTTTGCAAAATTTGAGCTACGGGGCTGGGAGTTGGCACAGGGGGGTAAGTGAGCATGGGGATTCCGAATACAATATTAGTTTTCGGGATTATCGATTACTTTTATCGATTTTATCGATTTTTTGCAAAGTTTGAGCTAGGGGGCTGGGAGTTGGCGCAGGGGGGTAATCGAGCATGCTGATCATCCCCAAGGGGGGGTGATCAGCATGCTCGATTACCCCCTGTGCAAACTCCCAGCCCCGCAGGTCAAACTTTACAAAAAAATCGATAAAATCGATAAAAGTAATGGACGATCCTGAAAACTAATATTGTGTTCGTAATCAGCATGCTCGATTACCCCCCCCTGTGCAAAATCCCAGCCTCGCATGTCAAAATTTACAAAAAACCGATAAAATCAATAAAAGTAATCGATAATTCTGAAAACTAATATTGTATTCGGAATCCCCATGCTCACTTCCCCCCCCTGTGCCAACCTAGCCCTGTAGGTGAACTCTGCAAAAAAATCGATAAAAATCGGTAAAATCGACATCGATCGATAACGAAAAGTACTGTGACACCCGCCGGGGCCCGAAGTGTATGTGTGCCAAGTTTGGTCCGGATACGGCGGAGCCGGGTAAGCCAGCTAGTAATAAATAAAATCAACTGCAAAAAACTAACATGTTTCATTTCATCCTCTAGTCTACCAATATGGTCACTACTATAGTTTATAGTATATGATCAATAGATATAATATATCATACATTATTATTGTATATAATAAAAGACGGAGTATAAAAGCTGTAAGTTGTTAAACTTCAACTAGTTCAACAACGTATATAAATTTTATCTAAAACTATTTTGAAATATACAGGACTCATGAACTCTCCTTCCTTAATGATGAGTTCCGGGGAGAGTTCTGAGCTCCTTTACTCCGTCTAAGCACAGGAACGAAACGGAGTTAGATTAGTTCACTGCAAAATTTTTTCCCATGTTAAACAAATTATGGCACCACATTTTGTATATAATTATCTCTACTTCTACTTCTATTTCTATTACTACAGCAAGAGGCTGAGGTGAGCTCGTTACTTTTTTCAGACCAACAAACATAAGTGGGAATTGGCCTGGTACTATTCCGTTCCTTCCGCATTGTAGCCTTTTGAAGGGTTACGATAAAAATACGGCAAGGATCTAGAATACAGCATCGTTGCAACTTCGGGCTGGGTCCAGAGGTTGCCCGTGCCACCGCCGTGCCAAAATCCAGTTGGGGTACAGCAACGCACATTTAGACTGGGGTGAATCCGAGTAATGAGGAAACCAAGACTTAGTGTAATCTCAATAAAAGGCGCTAGGCGAACGTCGCATGTGTCCATCTATTTTTTTCTAGGTCGTAGCGTTGTTTTGCGAACACACATTTTGAAGGGCCGTCCACCCAGATTGAAGAGGATAAAATTTTCATGCTGTACGATAGCAAAGCCTCTAGCAAAGTAATCGCCCAAATCTCGCTGCAGAAAATTGAAGTCCAAAGCGAGAAAATCGCCCCAGAAGGTACAAGGAGCCCAGGAATCTCCGCCCATTAACGTGAGTGGCTTGAAGCAGCGAGTCCAGATGCGCTTCAGTGTATCTATATTGCCAAGAACTCCCTGTAATATATTTATTTTCAAGGTTTGTTTCTACTGAAGATCACGTTCGTACTCATTCACTTCCAGTCCACCCAGGTTGATGATTTTCAGAGCTTCAGAGATTCCTGAGCCGCTTGCATCTTCTATGGCAATTTTCTCTCTTCGAATTCATCTTTAGGGCCGCGGGTATACTTCACGCGATTTGGTAATATTCCATATCCATAACTCACTGTAAGCATATTTCAAATGCACACAAGATAGAGCATTTTATAAATCTACGTAAGTTATACACTCTATGCATGTGCAGTTTGCTAGAGTTGGATCTGAAGACTTTTGGCGAATTGCCAAGTCCTGTCGCGACTGAAATCGCTTGAGTATGTCCGGCCCTTTCTGCAGCGGTGGCTGTTTGATGTTCCGCTATTATACAGCATCAAAATCTCATCATCCTCATTTTTGTAAACGGTGCTTCTAAAAGCTGACTAAGCACACTAATTCAGTACTTTGGTCTCAATCATCTCGCTGGAAGACTTTGCAATCTTTAACCTTTCGATGTCGAACTAACTGTAGTCGCAAATAGAGAAGTCGCATCCATGCGGCATCCCTTTAACATCGACTGAAGAAGAAACTGTTGCACCATCTGGCTCCTCTGAAACCTCTGAGGAAATCTTTAAAAGACATGCTGCTTATGTTTTGGGCAAACGCTGGTGGGAGTATTTCGAGTTATTGGAATGCGAATGAATTGGATGGATTACTGATTGCCAAGAACTAATTTGATTTGTGACAATAAATTTGCTGCACGAGATTTTACCGCATGAACTCGTTATCGATACAGGGCAGTAAAGGTAGGTTGAAACTGTATAGGCGAGTCATCGCACGCAGAGATTGCACGACTGCATCTAGAAAGACAGTGCATGTTAGAGTTAGCAGACGGTGGGAGGAATGAGAGTGTGCATGATCAGAGAGACACCGCCAGCGTCCGCATTGGCGTCCCGTCTCTGCGTGTGATGATTCGACTATACCTTGCAAGCCCCACTCTTCCACCGCATGTTAAACGTGCTTTTTCCATCCATTTACGGAGTGATGTTCATTCGCTTGTAAGCAAAACAACCATCAAGAACTAACAATCATTCGCAAAAAATCATGATTGCAAATAGCTACGAGAAGATGGTCTTGCCTTGCAGAACGTGTTTCCCACTTCAAGCTCTGAAGAAGGGGGGCGGTCAGGAGGTACGGTCGGCGCGAATTTTTCGCGAAGCGACGCCGCAACGTACTTCAGCCCTTACAACACTAGCGCTCCTGGCGCAGCCCTAGTTGTAGCATTAAGTCATGTATCTGCCCCCATACTCAACCCCTATTTTTGCCGCCGGGAATCTCTATTGGAGGAGAGTTTTGGAGACCCCAAAATTTGAACGCGGCGTGTGCGGAAGAGCGGCCGCCGCGCGCGGCGTACCTCCTGACGTGCAGCCCTGAAGAAGGCAATCTGCGCTGAAGCTACTCGGACGCAGCTTGCTAAGTAACGAATTCAAATACCCATTTATCTGTTTGTCTTTTAACTGCGCATGGATGCGCATAACGAACGTGGTTATTCACAAGAAAAAAAAATTGTATGGGGATTCTTGGGGGTCTTTTCTTTCTCTCTCTCCATGTTTGTTCTGGTCTCCCTCTTCTCCATTCCATCTCCTTTCCCAGCTTTGATTTTCTGCCTTTTTCCCTTTCCTTACCTATTAATGTTCTATTTGTTTTTCTAGTCGCCCCACTGGTTTAGCTGCACACCCAACTCCTTATTTCTCTGCTCCTCTTCTATCATCCTTTCTCTAGAAAAAATCCTGGAAATTAGTATCGGCACTCTAATGTCGTGTCACTACTGGCCCCTCTGCCCTAGTAGTGGGCCACAAAATACTCAAACCTTACACGAGTTACCTAGTTGCGGCCACCAAAACGTGCAAATAACTTGTTTGTACCTAAGTGATACTAAGAATTTTTAAAAAAAAATTTTAAAAACTCAGCCTTGTAAAAAAAGTTATGCAAGAATTGGCTGCCGCACGCTCCTTCTTTTGTAATTTAGGATTATAGGCCCATAAAAACCTTGTTCCCAAACAAAAAAAAAAACTCGGAGTACGTAAAATTTCTGTTGCCCACCCCTTAACGGTCGGACCATTCGAGCGTAATAAATCTCCACGCTCGTCACATCTACTATATAAAGAATGTAAGCTACGCTCCACATCAGATAGCGGGAAAACGCGATGCGGATTTCACGGTACCACACTTTGTCAACCTTTCAAGGGTATGTAGCACGGGTTTATAAGGGTATTGAATTTTTGTAGTAAGTAAAGTCCTGGATGCAGCCTCAAGACTGAAGCAGCAATGTGAGTTTTTTTCTAGCTGAATAATTCGTGTAGTAACTCGTACCTCCATTTCCATACATCTTCATTTCAACCTCAAATTATTTTTACAATTTTTTGTTAGTACAACAATGACTAGACAGAACAATATAAAAAGACGGAATCATTAGCTTTCTATGGGTTTTGCATTTTGGGGAAGAGTGGTGGTCAACATGACAAAAACTGAGAAAGGAAATAAATCAATAGATCACTGTATACACAATAGAAAAGGGACAAAAAAAGGAGAATGGGGCAAGCTGCGAAGTGTTGTGATGTATGTGTGTGTGTAATCACGGACAACACAACAAAACAAGAATAGAAAAGCTGCAGATCTCAAAAGACGGAGAGAAACACACAAGAAAGCAATAGTGAGCTTTAGAAGTCGCTAGAAATCTATGTCAATAGATGGTTGGACAAATTCAAAACATTCAGTGAAAAAATGACAGCTACGAAAAATGATGGAAAGTCTTAAAATGTGACAAGTTTGTCAAAAATACATAGAAGAAATAATTATTTCGGCGAAATTAAGATCTATGCAAAGTTCACAAAGGAAAAACAGAACATAAGCAAAATGCCCGACGATTGGTTGATGCGTAAGAACATGCTGTTCTAACCAGGCAATCATGACAAGAGAACTATACCTATCCTATCTTTCCCGATAATATGCGCGAAAAAAGGTCCCCATAGAGATTATCATCCATGAATAAGTACGACAAACGAGTTATGAACACCAAATTAGCACGTATTGACGGCTGTGACAAATCCTTGTCGTTCGAGTATGCGAAGTCGCTTTTCTACAGCATTCTTATAACGGGCCAAAACATTTCGATCCTGGTCGCTGTGCACTTGTTCCGATAGCGTGTGGAGCATCATGTAAGCTGTTTGATATCTGAAAACATGGGTTTAGCGCAAAAGTCCAATAAATAAAACTTAACTTTCAGGTGCCATAGCTATATCACTGATTCAATTTCAAACTCCGCTCAAAGATACCAACATAAGAAAAGGACTAGTTCTCGTCTATGCTTTTTGACTGTTCACAAATGTAACGTTAGCCAAATCCAGTAACCAGTCCCTCCCCAACGCTCCCTTTCTACTTTTCTTTGTACAGTTACAGAAAATGTACAAAAGAACCCCCTTCGACTTTAACTACTAAATGATGCTCAATTTATGATTAAACGACACGTCAGCACGAGAACTGGTCTCCATAACAAAAAAAAATCATAGAGAAAAAACTCAAATTGCAACTATGGAAGAAAACCCATATTTGCAAGTAATTATAGACAAAGGCAACTGAAATACCTTTGGCTGCATAGTTGTGGATTTCCGAATAGTTCATCAAGCGCTGCCGTCTGACATAATTCAATCGCATGTTTGTACATAATCCTTTCAGCCGAAATCACTGCCATAGCTGGATCTTGTCCGGGAAGACCAAGCGATGCCAATTCCTGTGATCTCACCTGAACAGGGGACACTGCTATCAGTGACATCGAAAGATTGAAATAGATAAGCGTGTAAAGGAGCAAATTAAAGAAGCACGATTAGAAGACTCACCAAACACTGGTGATATTTATCGTTGAGAACATTTAGTACATTCTGAACTGCTGGTGACGGATGCAGTACACGGCTAGCCACATTTCTTTGCGCTAAAAGTAGTGCAGACGAAAGCATATGTAATGCTCGCACGTAGACAACCAATTGCTCAGCACGTCGGAAGGCAGAGGAAGGCTCAGCCTGAACAAAAGCAAAAATAGTTGTATAGCATAGTCCAAAATTTGTGCGCTTACTTTTCTGTTGCTCATAGCAGCCACAAGTGGATTTTCCTTCTGCTCGGCGACTTGGACTAAGGTATCGACCAACTCGACAACAAATCTCAGCTTCGCCAGGATCTAAAAAAAAATCAAAAATAATCAATTAGATGTTGACAGAGTTACTGCGATATTTATGAAATGCAAAATGACAAAAGCCTCAATCGAAAGGCAAAAAATGAAAGTCTGTGACTTTCAGAATGATTTTTACAAATTGACAAGTGGGCAGTATTGAATTTCCAGGCCGTTTACAGTAGAACACAGCATCCTTAACTCTCAGATTGGTTACCCCTAGATAATGCCGTGCTCCACCGCGAATGACCTGCTTCAATACAAATTCGAAATTGTTCAGCACCGTCTACTCAGGTGATGAACAAATTTTTAGTCACAAAGAATAATATGGAAAATCCATAAAGAAAAATAAAGAACCCTTACCTGTTTATGCTCTTCTTCCATGACGGTTTCCTGCTCCAAAGCTCTGGGTGACGATTCGTCCACGTCCTCTTCGTCCTCATCTCCTCGACGTCCAAAGAATGCGGGTGTTCGTGGCAAACTCTGCATGATCGAATGAGATCGTTTAAGACATCGATAGAGCTTTTTGTTGGACATTTCACACAAAATCAAAGAATCAAAGGATCGACACCTCCGACAATAACTCACTCCGAGTAATGCTGGAACTTTCGATGCCGACGATGCAGCTGGTGGTGTTGAGAGCGAATCGGATGGATCGGCCACGTCCATCGACAGCTCGCTGCCCTCCTCACCGGAGATGCAGCTCTCCATCGCTTCGGATTTTAAGGAATCTAGTAACGCAGACATTTAGAATAATATCCTGCTAACAAGAACATAAAAATTGAGAAGAAATTTGGAAAAAGTTTGCCGTAAGAAAAATAGAAAACAATAAAAAAGTTGCAGGTCTACGGAAAGTTTCCAAACTATAAAAAAACAGCAGTTGTTACTGTTTTTACCACACAATGATACCTCCCCCCTCTCCAATTCTTGCAAAAGGTGCAAATGCACGGCAAACAACAACTGCAAAAACGTTTTTTTCGAAACATGTATGGTGTGCATCAGCGAGCGCACCGACCATAATCTACTCAACGCCAAAATAAATTAGATTCGCCATCGATAGTTCTTCAGAAAAAACACGTTACAAACCCAATCTCGCGACGTGTGCGCTACACAATCAACAACGTTTTTTCGTCAGAAGGAAAAAAAGAATTGCAGGGAAAATCTACTCAAATATATTTCATCAAGTGAAGTGCTCGGTTCAGATTTCTAGAAATGACTTGACTACAGCATCAAACGATGACACCAAAGTATAGTGGTCGAGCTGCACATCAAGAGAAGTATCAAAAAAGCAAACATATGGTCGACCCCGTTAGCGTCAGTTGCCTTCCGGAAACACACTTTTGAGTGGCGCTTTTCAACTTGATAAAATGCAAACAGTTGTACATTCAACTGCACATCAATTCACTAGAAAAAAAAAACTTCTGTCAATACGTAAATTCACATCTGCAGATACTTTTCTCCCAAAGACAAGTGAAAGTATGCGCGCTCAGTACAACTGCTTCGATATCAAGCTAAGCCAAATGGCTTTCTCAAGGAGACAATTTCAAGGAAAGCGTTCACATGCCACGACAAAATGGTGAATGAGACAAGCTCTCAGACAGCGAGGAATCGCTATGAATTTCTGCCCTTCGCAGCAAAAATTCAAACTGATGCCAGAACTGATTCAGTGGAAGCAAAATATCCATAGAATGCATGTCTTCCAGCTATTCAGCACAGAGTGAGGCTTCATCGATCCGCTCCAAATTACCCTTTTTCCGTAAATGAACAGCAACAGCATCAAAAGAAGCTCAACCATTTTTCTGGTTGCTTAAAAGTGAACTTTTCTAAAGACTGAGCATAAAATTTAATTTCGCCCCACGGAAGTAAACTTCAAGGCTATGAGAATGAATGGAATTTCCAAATGGGTTTCGCTGGATGCCACGAACATTTTCGCGAAAAAAAAGCAATCAAGAAAGTGTAAAAGCCGTAACACATGTGGCTGCTTTCTAAGTATCGTCGTCTCCACGATTCGTGTAGAGGTGTATTGCAGACTTTGCGTGATAACACAGGTAAACTTGTTAAACCTCCACATCATAGCATTGTTTTTTGTACTCTCTCGCTATCAAAAACCGCCACGCTTTGAGTTGGCAAAACCCCGCCTCTACACGAATCGTGGAACCGATGATATGTTGCAGTTAGTGCACCGACACCCAATATTCAGTTCTTTTTTCTTTTGCGACTCGTCAGATTATTCAAATGCAGAATGACTCACAGAGATTATTTTGGGGATAAAAAAGAATGTAACGTGGAGAAATTTGAAAACAAAGCAATAAAAGGCGGTGTTTAGGTAAAATCTAGTACCTAGAGCTTCATACGGATACTGATTGGGAAGCCTGATGCAAACCACTGCGCTAGCGGCACCTCATGAAACTCACTTTTCGCCGAGATATTCAAACTTACATTCTCGCCCAAACCATATTCACTACAAGCGGAGTACGGTCTGGGCGAAAGTTTAACATTGAATTCCCGGTCGTAAGCGAATTATATGAGCTACTACTTGGCCCATATGTTGCTCAAAACTCATCCAATTTTCACTTTTTCCAGGTACTCTAAATTTCCTGGTCACTGCCTTTGAAAAAAAAACTTTTCAGGTAAACAAAAAGCAGCATACCTCCACGTACTGCTCTTCCAAAAGCTAATTTTAATGATTGTTGCATAGTTTCATCTTCGTCATCGCTAATGTCTCTAGAATTGAATGCAATTTTAGTGAAAGCCTGCGCTATAGAAAAACTGCACTCACAGCTGAGTCGACACAGGCGGGCTAACACGTGCCTCCGGCGGCGATGCCGATAGAAACTTAGCGTTGTCGAGTGAGGGGACGCTTTCTGTTTTTGTGAGAGTTTCGGGTGCCGGTGCTGCTTCAGCCGGTCGTGGTTCCGCTTTCAGCTCACGATGTGCTATAATTCACATGTAAAAAAAGGTTGTAAAAGCAAAGAAGATTGATATAGGAACGAAACATCTAGTTGTGCATTTATGACAGGGATAATAAAGCGGATGTACTCACTTTGGGGTGCCTTCTCCGACACTGGCGTGGGCGGTGATGATTCTTGTCTCAAAATGCGAGTCCTTTCTGCCAACGAGCGCCTAGCAGCGCCACCTCGCACGATGAATTGTGCTACAATGGTGAAAATGGTGAAACGGTAGAAATGAGCAAACGACAAAAGATCAGTGCTTATAAAAATTTTCCAAAACCCAGAAGAGAGAATTTATAAATGGAGAATGCAGAAAATGATAAAACCAAGACATAAAAGTTTATAATCGAAAAATTGAGCAAAAATGCGACTCACTTGCAGTTTAAAAAGTTAAAAAACCTACTTGATGGCAATGTCATATTCTCCACCGTTGGTACTGGTGTTGGTTCAGCAGCAGCACCTTTTCCTATGGTTGTTCGTTTTAGCGCCGAGATAGCTCGTACCGATGGTGAAGGTATAGCCGAGCATGTCTCTTCGGAATCCTTGTTCCCAAGACGTCGCTCCTACAGGATAAGAAAGGTAGAAGATAACCGTGTCTTCAGAGCAGAAATGAAAACTCAGAATACCACTTACCTCGATTTTCGTGAAAGCATTTCGTTGACTTGGCACGGGTACAGCTTTCACCGGTGCTGTCGACATCTGTGATGACGACGTGTGCACTTGCACCTAAAATTCTCGTTACTGGATAGGTAAGGACGTCTAGACCTTCCTCAATAATTTTGTATTTCAACAAATAAAGCATTTCCAGAATTATAATTCTAGAAAATCACTTTAATAAGAAATACATGAAAGGTTTACTTGGGCACAACATAGGGAAAACAAAGAAATCCCGAGCTGCTGCCGGATGTAAAACAGCCTTTGTTGCCAAGCGATTACTACATTAACTCACAACGCTTCGGCACTAAGCACGCGATGTTGATATGTTGCTGTAATCTTTGCAAAAAGAGAATCACGCGAAACTCGAAGGCATCTCATAGTAAGAATAAGCACAACTGGTTACATTATATCGCTGCATTCGCACTTTTACTCATCAATAGCGGCATTTGTTGTCCTTTTTCTTTATTGAAGAAGCTTCCATTGATAAAGAGAACAATGCAACACGCAAGCATCGTAAACACTGGTGAAAAAGTTTCTGACGAAAATACACTGCAGCTTGCCTGTGGACGTCCAAAAATTCGATTCTGCCAAGCTGCACCCCCAAAAAATGAATAATAAAAATGTGAGAACGATTACAGAATACACGGACTTTTTTGCAGAGAACCCGAACTTCAATCGTTTTTGTTTGCTGATTTTGTGTTATCTCACGATGGACATGATATTTGTATTGCTTGCTATGTTTACTAATTCAGTAAGGCGTGGCGCCTAGTACTTTAGTAGATATACAAATAAAAACACAACTATCTTATTTGCGTCAATTATCTCCTAAACATGAGCTAGCTGACTAAAACCAGCCAGCTGACTAAACTTATAACTGTATATACATCCTTATAACTGGCTTCCAGGTCAGGTATCAGCATCTCATGTAAATCAAACAATATATAGGGCATCCGAAAAATCGTGACGATAGCGCGACCGCGCGCGACACGCATGCATCTTCCGGCAACCGCATTTTCTTGGTTTTGATCACTCGACTGGTTTTCTGGTAAGGAATGGGAGTACTTGAACATTGGAAGTGACTGAGCTGAACGTTGAGGTGACGCCTTTTTGTATGAGAGTGTTACACTTCTGTAGGCGCAAAGACCGCAGTCGAATCCGTCGTCATGATACTTGATATAACCTTACTTGTTCCGAAAAAGCGTAAGCTGTGTTCATTGTTTGCGAACCACATGTTTCTTGAATAGAACTTTTGGTGGCAACCGTTTACAAAGACAACAACCCTTACATGCAACATCCTTTTAGGTACTGCGCTTCCTGGTGGACTTTGACAGTGATATCCCAATATCACTCCCTGCAGTTCATATAATCATTTCATGAGCGAGATTTCCAGCTCTGAACACTCGCCCAGTACTCCACTCTCCAACACCAAAGAGTCTCAAATACGGTACTGGGCGAAAGTTTAAAGCTTTCAGCCACGGGTGGATCATAATAACTTTCGCTTCAGTGATGGCTCAGTCAAAGCTTCCCAGTCAATTCCCATATAAGAATTCCTAGTACGCAGATTCACCTATAAGTCAATCGCTTAGCTCGTTTGGGTACTAATTCCTCTCATGACTCTACTCATGTAAAAAAAATCACGAAGTGTGACATAAAATCAATAAATTTGTTCAACTGCCCTCGCACTGCTTACCTGCTTAACTGGGCTATGCTCGTGTCGACCAGCTGACGATGGTTGTTGATGTCCAGATAGCGGTGGTAAAAATGTGAAATCATTGCTATCGTGCATAGCCTGTTGAGTAGCCGCACGACGGACTATCGGCGATTCCGGCACCTGTAAATAATAAATCACATCGTGAAGCAGGCAGCAGTGTTGGAAAAAATTTGGAATTACGTCTCAAATCACGTCAATGAAGTGTTACAGCTGCTGCTGTTCAGACATTTTACAACAATACCACAACTTGCATTACGTCAACAGCTAGAACAATGATAGAACTCCTGCAGCATTACTGACAAAAAATCTTACCCAAAAGTGTAGAAGCAGCGAATGCTACTCCTACTACCGTACTTTTTCCTTGAAGGCAACCTCTACCCAATTCTGAGGTTGGTGAGATTTTGATGTGATACAATAGGAAGGCCTCTGGCTTAGTAATTGCCCAAGTTCTGCTGCAAAAAATGTATTCCGAAGCAAAAAAATCGCCCCAAATAGTGGACGCTTTTGGGGTCGCCAAGCCCATCATCTTGTGTTGCCCTCACATTGAGCTCAAAACTGTATCAAAATCGTCAAAGTATGTATTTCCCAATGAAAAGCTTTGGGACCCACGTCGATGAGTGTGGCGACCCCGCAAGCATCCACTTTCTGGAGCGCTTTTCTCGCTTCGGAATACATCTTTTGCAGCGGGACTCGGGAAATTTAGCTTCTCTACTGTATCGCAACAAAAACCTCACCAGCCTCACGTCCTTTGCGAAAAGAAGAAAAGAAGAGTGAGAAGGGAAAATTTTCAAGATACCCGATCTGACAAAAACTAACATGAAGAGCTATCAAATCTAGAGCCACCCAACAATCATAAGTGAGCCATTAACAATGTCAATAAAATGCAGTCAAACCAGAAAACATTAACAATAAAAAGCAGCTTCCAGAAAAACCAACCTTGATGGTTCTCCTTGTCGGTTGCGGGCTTTCCAGACGCGATGAACCAGATCCACGACCGGGTAGTGGTGACGCAGATGATGACGGTTGCGGGATAACACGTCGCATAACCATTGGAGACGCTGCATCCAGAATTCTCTTGGATGGACTTGCGACTGGTGGTTGATGGAGGAACGGGTGGTTGAAAAACTCCTCTAGAAAAAAAAATCTATTCGAAAAAGCAAAGCCAAAAACAAGGGAAAAAACTTACCAAATGTTATGCGATCTTTCGCATTCCTTTTCAACAAACGCAAAAGCAAATCACGTAATTGAGGCGAGCAATAGTCGGGAATATTGGGTCGCAAATCCCTATTCTTCTCGTAATAGGCTTTCAGCTGTGGCGGATTTTGCGCCTGAAAGGATATGCGGGACATCCAATGATGTCACAGCAAGGACATGCATGCAATGCGTGTGAGACATGCAATCTCCTCCGGTAATTAGATGGAAACGAACCTGGAACGGGGCTTTACCCGTCAAGCACTGGAACAGAATAGTGCCGATTGACCACAAATCTGCTTTGGCATCATATTGTAAGGACATGATAACCTGCATAGACAAAAAAGTACTCAAAATGCAAAAAATTACAAGAAAATTCAAAAAAAGCAAAAAATAACTACAATCACTAACCTCAGGAGCCATATACATTGGAGATCCGCATAGTGTGGCAGCCATAACTCCTTCCGAGAGGAATCGTGCAAAGCCAAAATCGGCAAGTTTGATTATTAGCTCACTGGCGGGAGGATTTGAATGACGTGTGGGATTACAAAGTAAAATATTCTGCGGTTTGAGATCACGATGAACGATGCCTTCCTTATTTATGGCTTCCAAGGCTCGAGCTGTAACAGTATCCATGAACAGTGATGGAATATAACAATAAGCATACAAAGACAGTGTTTAGGGAACCCTTTATTTGAACTTTTTACGTAAGTGACTTCAGCAAACCATTGCGCAAGCAAGGGCACTATAGACTGTCCATCTGAGAGATTCAAACTCTCGCCCAGTACGGTACTCCTTCCAAGGACACCACCGACAAAGGTCCACGGGTACGGTACTGGGCGCGTATCTTATGGTCGTTTTTTCCGAATCAAAGATACTGTGAGCTGCCGATTCCACTACAAGTTAGTCGATGCCCGGTTTCGCAGAAGGAAATGTTACGAGATTTACGTGGGACAGCCTTCATATTAAATCGCAAACATAATGAGATGGCACGGCCTGGTATGGATAACTAATCTTTTTTTGAGCGGAGTAATGTTGATGATTACCAACAATCCTCCTCCCATAAATCTGACGACCAAAATTATACACGAATAAATTTTTAACATGCCCTGCAGTTCAGAGGAATCATAAGCAGTGCAGCTGACACTTTCGCAACCTACTGCGGCAATGCAGAGCTGCAAAATATGACTCAACTAGGCGTGCAAGAGCTTCAGCATCTCAAGCAGTTTTTTAAATTTCAAACTCAATGCAGCACAGTCAAGTGCTTTAAAATCCGCCAATCGATTCGTACTGCAAACGTATGGTCTACTTACATCATTAAATTTGTAATAAACGCAAAATCAATGATTATATTGATATGTTAGCTTCTCAAATTCCTTCCTATATCGATTTTATGCGCCCCAAGATTAACAGGGGGCTAAAGCTACACAGCAATCTCCTTCCTACTGCTGCAGGCCCGCGGAAATGTTTGAGTTTGGCTATTTTGGTGCATTGCACCAAAATAGCCAAACTCAAACATTTCCGCGTTGACTCTTTTTCTTTCCTGGTCCCACGGTCTACTGAACCCGAACGCAGACTTCATTTCGAGCGGAAATGTTGCAGGACTGGTTTTAGCGAATTACATAAAACTACTGCGGGCGACTTTTCGTTCTTGCTGGGGTCTGGTAAAGGTAAAGTGCATGGAGGAATATGGGAAATGGAATCACAATCCATTTTCTCCATAATCAGTCATGCAGTAAAGCTTAGAAACGCTAAAAGCTAATCGAGCGTTGGTAACCGGTCATAAACCCAATGCATAATAGCAAAATCCTTGAGATTTTTGCGAAAATGCCGCCGCAACGCTTCATAAACAAGGTTTTATGCAAGCAATTTTCCTAATCAAATTCTAGCAAACGACTGCACAAGCTTTTAAAGCTGAGTTGAACGCAAACAATCTCCAGAAACCGGACACCCTTCTAGCTTCTGACAAAAACAAAAGAAAGGAGCAGAAGAAGAAAGCGCTGGCGACTACATTTTTATCCAAAAAAACTAGGTAATAAATTCGTCCAAACTTGATAGTTTTAAAGCCTGCAAAATATCGACTCACCAATTTGTACAACAAAGTGATGTATAGTATCCTCCTGTAATGTCGTTTTCTGACTCAAATAATCAGCCAAATCTCCTCCATTACAGTATTCCATCACCAAATATACATGTGTTTGTGTTTCTGTGCATTTTAGCAACGCCACAAGATTCGTGTGTTGCAACCCACTTAGTGTCTAAAACGAAGCAATGACTATGTAAACATTGAGTTAGTACGTACAGTTCAGCAAATTATCCATTCTGCAAGCAAATCGTCGTCAACTGATAACGCGCTAACGCAACTGACAGCTTAGCTTATTGTAAAAAGTAAATTTACTCAGCAAACAACATGTCGATCAAATCGGACTGACATCAGCAGGGGACAAAAAAAAAGCTCGCATGCGCACAAACCGATCATTTCGAATCAGCAAACATAAAAAACTTACCTTCAGGATTTTGATCTCTTTTGTGAGCAAATTTTTCGATTTTCCTATGTTCTTCTTTGCAATGGCTTTGATTGCAACAGGAATATCAGGCCTCTGGAAGAAAACAGGATATTCAAAGCTTCAAAGTTCAATAAAATAAGGGAATTCAAATGATGGAGTAGAGTAAGGAGCTCAGCCATTCTGGGCCGCCTTCGCGGACTACTGGTCCTCAAACGACACCAGCATCGCAAAAGGACCATTTGTCTGCAGAGAAGGCCGAAAATGGCGAAATTTCCAGATAATTTGAATAGCCTAAAGAATGCATGCTTTTCATAATAAAATGCTTTCCACAAAAGCTATGGACTTCCCCTGAACAAAGAAATCCTAGGGACACCGCAATGCAAACCAAAACCTAATCATGTCCTCCCCCCTCCCCCCACCTAAAACTTTCTCATTTCCACACCTAGCTAGCGCTACTTAATCACCTCGCCATTCCCTATCAAACAGCTTCGACAACGGGCAGCACGGCTGTCGTCGGCGTTATTGCCACGAAAGCTAACCAGATACGATTACATACCCACATATATCATGTTACCCGAGTCACTGTTGAGAAAAGATGTCATGTTTATGTCACCCCTTTAGGTGGACAGCTGTTTCGGATTAAGAGAAGAGTTAACCACAACAATGCAATTTTCTAAGAATAATACCTGAGTAGATTAGTTGTGCAGATAAAAAAAGTTTCAGCTCTGATGACAGCGCCTTCTACTCAAAACCTAACTCAAACAAAAAAGAAACAGAAGCGCTGAAAAAAAAGAAGTCAGAAAGAGAAATAAAAATCTCACATCTGTATATTTTCCCTTATAGACGATTGCAAACGCTCCATGTCCAATTACATCCTTCGTGCTATACTCGAAACCGTCGAATCTTTCCATCATTTTATAACGGTGCAGTCACCGTCAAGACATGAATGAAATTCTGAAACCGAAAAACTTGTGGAAAAACATTCGAACAAGAACATCTCGCAGAAAATCGATACATGGAGAAACTTTCAGGTAGAGGAGCCTGACATGAAGGATATGAGAAACTTGCAAAGGAGAAGAGAGGTGGTGCATCGGGTGAGGGAAAACCCGATGAAAGGGCAAACAAAGGAGTTCGCACACGCGCCTTTTCAACCAATCCAATCAATGGCTACCAGGATGGCGCGTCAGCGGCCTGAGCGAAAGAGCAGAGCAGCAAAACGAAGATTCTTCAAAGAACCACGAAAGCAGATAAAAGTGCAAAGACAGATCGAGATGAAAAAAAAGTAGCAGAAAATTGACGCAAGATGGATCAGAGATGCAGAATCGAAGAAAACCTCAAAGGCGCTCAAAGACGCAAAATCAAAGGGAACCTCACGAAAAAAGGCACACAAAAAATGATCGATTTAGACTGAAAAAAAAAGAAATACTGAATCTAATCAAAACGGTAAAAAATAGAAGATTTGTGCAAAGCGTGCGAAGATACAAATTGGAAACCTCTTTGGGTTGTAAAGCACAAAAAAGGGAAAATTCACTGAGATGCAAAATGAAATACATTCGATGTAGAAAAAAACAATGGCTCATTCAAGTACAAGATTAATCGGCTTAATTTTCAAGAAATTTTTAGGGATCTATCAGCGATATACGAGTAGAAGGAAGCGTAAATAAAGAAGAATGGGTAGATTAGATAAAGGGCCATAAAATAAGATATTTTGGGCTGTAAATCAAAAAGTAAGTCAGACTGCTGAAGTACAAAACCAACTGTTGAAAACGTACAAAAACAACTCCTAATAATAAGAAAAAACAAAGAAAAAGCTTAAAATTTTGGAAATTGAGAACCTTACAGGAGTAGTTACAAGACCACTCACCAAAAACGCTACCTCACCTCTTTTCTAAAGCGATTTCGTCGCACGCAGAAAAAAAGTGGCGGGGAGACAGGGCGGCGATAACTCAGCCGGCACACAAAATGTCATGTCGTGGGGGTGAATCACAGAATCGATAGAGTCGACAGCAGAGGAGATTTTTATCGTCTACCAGTAAGGTGAGTAAAGCGAATGACTCAATAAGATTAACGGCTCTTGAAAAGAAAAGGACTGAAGGACCCACAAGAAAATTACGGGGCTTTACCGCAGAAAAAACTAGTTCATTAACAATCGGTCTTCGTAAACAACCTATAAAACGTTCCCCTGTGAACGTAATTCACCACTCGAACCGCATGCAAGATGAGAAAATTGAACCACAAAACTTGTTATAGACGTTTCGCATCAACAAGGTCATCTTCGTTGGTTTCAAATCGAAACCGGTACATCAAACATCGGCAAAACGTTCAAGCAAGGAAGTCACATGAATTTGTAATAATAAAGAAACAAAAGCACTTGAGAAAAGGCTTGTGACATGCAGATGACATCTTTTCGTCAATATTTACATGCATTTTTAATTTGGACGCATCTTCATCGGTCGAAGAAGGGACACGCTTTCGAAAGGGCAAAAAAGACAAGCGGATTGTCATGATTGAATGCAAGAGCGAAAGGAATGACAAATCCGAATATTATTTTGAAAAATACAGCATTGCAGTTTAGATACATTGACAGCCCTGAATAAATATACTCAAATGTATCATGGGGGTATATTTATTTCGACTAGACGCTGTCACCGATCAAAGCAAAAGTGAAAGAAAAAAGAAAAAAGATGCAAATCGTAGTACCAGCACGAGGAGTTGAAAAGTTTGTGATCAAGCTTTACAAAGCTGGTCGATGCAATTTTCCTCCTAAAGCTCCTTACTCCTAGCAATTTTCTCGAGATCGCAATAATAGAAGAAAATTTGAAAGGGAAAGTGACAGGTAAAGAACCCTCCTTCCAACTCTCCGCGCTATTCCACCTGGTACAATCCTTCCTCAATCCCATCAATCATCATGCTAATGGGCTATGGACTCCTAATCGTTTTATGATGCACCCAATCCTTCCCAGAGTGCTGAAGTACTATCGAATCTGCAGAAATGGAGATGAATGGGCCTAACGGGATATTGGAGTTACGCAACTAGTAGACATCCTCACCCCGATATCAGCTTACAACAAAACCTTACTCTATATACTAAGCGGTTAAAAATAATACAAAATTCATAGAGACTGAAAACAAAAACTCGCAAGAATCAAATAAGTACCAAGCAATTCACTACTGAATTACCCTGTGAATAAATACCAACAGAAAAGGCAAGAAGAAAATGAAAACTAGTCTTAAGAGAAATTTGTCGTAACTTCTCGAAGCATGTCGATTACGAAAAAGACGAATCTCTCGGGAGATTGTGCAATTCTTCGCAATCATGACTGATGAGCCCATGCCTAGATTAGCTAAAACGTAGGCCTATAAAATCTGCGAGTACAAACTACATTCCATGTTCGAAACACTAGAATCAAGAATGATGAAGATGTTCTAGAAATCCAGTAATGATTTAGCCAATTTAAAAGAGAAAAGCGAAGAACATGTGACAGCTTACGTTATACTGCGTAAAACATGAGCAAATTACAGATGTCCCATGTCGCGCTCTGCGCACCTGCCAAGGAATGTTGAAAAATTAATCAGTAACAAACCAAGAAATCAATGATAAATTAGTCAAAAAGGTGACGATTATATAGAAAATAGTAACAGATAACTCAATGTCTTTGATATAGACTGCTCAACTGTAGTGAGCGTCTAGTTGAAAAAAAAACATATAGAGCAGGTCAGACGCGTCGCAGCTATGCCGCCGCAGCTATGTGCATTACCTGCGTCAACGAACCGCATACAATTACTGTAACTCTGAACTGCCCATTTTAAAATATAACTTTTGGAAAAAATGGTGTTTTTGAGTGACTAGTTAGCAGCAGGTCCTCCGAAAAGCCCTCTAAAAAAATCTTGAACCTTCCAAAATTTTGGCGGACTAGTATCCCCAAACGTAATGGGAGCCAAAGCCACGCTCCGAAGAGTTCTTTCTTCCACAGGAATGGGTCGATAAAGTGTCGAGATTGGCTCACTTGGATCAAAGAATTGTGCGCGAATTCATTATTGAAGCAAAATTCGCTTCCACTTCTCTCGGTCTGCCACTGCCAAAAACATCAAAACATACAAAATGAAAGGCGTAATTTTACAACTAGCAGCGCTGAGCAGCATTTTTGCTCCACAATAATCGCCTATTCTGCACATTCCCCTTACACATATGCCAAAACCACCAAAAAACACACAGGAGCCCGGCAACAAAGAACGAAGTAAAAAGCAAGGCCGACCGACGAAAAAGTGCAAAATTGTGTCTGTTGCTGTTGAAGCGGCTGCCAAGGAAATGCGTACGCTAGCGAAGCTTTCGCCAGACGTACTATAATATAGTGCATGTGAGGGGGTTTGCAACACATCTCGCGGCTGCAATAAGCTTACGGATAGAATAAGATGTTTGCCCAATCTCGAGTGCATATTAGCTGTATAAAAAAGCCTGCTGCAGCATATTCTTCATAAAATAACCGCAAACAAGTCCTTGCTAATTTTATTGATTCCTAGACAGTGGTCAGCCACAGCTTTTTCAACATATATTGCGACCTCGATATGATGAGTCCTTGGGTGATACCACAGGTCGTATCAGAAAGAATATATGTTGACTGGGCGTGGCAAGAGCGGCTAAAAGAGCACTCGCCACGCCCATTTTTGATACTCAGCCAGGCAAGTGTTTTCATCCATCAAAGCGCCGCGCCCATAAAAAACAGTTCTTGGGCAAATTCGACTTCAATCACAGGTTTTTTTCAGTCATGTTGTCGAGCATTCGTGTGCTTGGCAAAATTTAGGCACCCCCAGGAATTTTGGAAAAATCTGTTTTCATCAATTTTGAATGTGAAGATGGGTGGGCGAGAGGGAGGGAGGGGGGGGGAGCATTTTGGAGAACGATTGGCTGATTCTAATCAGGACATTCTGAATGACATTAGCTATTTGGCTAATCGATCAAACGAGCCAATCGACCCAAGAGACAAATAGGGGTTTTGCCCAAAAACCTCAAGCTCGCGAATAACTGCCACAAATTATGCGCATCAACATACTAGAGCTCGTAGCACTTGTCTGTGCAAACGACCCCATCGCCAACATAATGCCCTCTACCCCCAAAAGCCGCTTCTTTCCCGTCTTCAATCCTGCGAATGCAAAAAAAAAGTAGAGCTCTTATGACGCCTCTAAAAGCTGTGCAGGATAGGCTGAGCACCGCCACCAATATGACACAAAACCTAATCGAAATGTAAGAAGGCTGAGAAGAGAAGACGAAAGAGCATAAAAAAATCACAGCAGAGCTAATTGATGATTTCTATGGCTGCCACGAGCATACATGGTTCCATACAGATTCTCTAAGAACACAGTAGTACTAACGCTATCCACATATAAGGTTTAGCAATTTCATGGAAAAAAAAACCAGCAGCATGTGGAATACGAAAATACATGATCCCCGCCGACAACACCCACTCAGAATAGCAAACATCACAACGAGGTGAATGTAGATAGTCTACGTCAACACTTTTTCGAATAATTGGAATTCTGTGTTGTATGCACAGCGTACAACTGACACAACAATTACATTAATAACAGGGAGCACCAAAACCAGCGAGTTTCATTGAAATGAACTGATGATTGATTGATTAAACTGCTTTGATGATTTCTAATTACAAATTCACAGACAAAAACAGATGTCCATATGACCTTATATGACTTTCGGTAGTTTCTGGACTGCAATAAATTCAATAAAAAGAGAAAGTTATGCATATATGTAGAGTATATAGTAGCATATAGTAAAGCTATAACATTTTGTAGCCCAGAATCCAGAATGATGTCTGCAATTGCACTACTCGTGAATGAAACTTCCGATAAACATCCAAAAAGTTAGCTGTTCTTTACTGAAGAGAAGAACTCTTCAGCGAAGAAAGAAGGCATAATTTAGAACACAACAAATAACAATAAGTGAAATTCGGGTTTGCTTTTGCGATTGAGAGGGTATATGGTGTGCAACTACACACGTTTCCGCTTTCATAGGCTAAACCAAGAAAAAGGGGGAGACGGTCTTTTCGCACGGGCGGTCTCCAGCATCTCCCTGATTTTGACTTGTCTTAACATGTAATGCACGCCGCAAATCTTTCCTCCCCGTGTTTTGCTTAGGCAAAAGCCGCCGCAGGGTGTGTCGCGCGCGGCGGTGGTCCTGTGTGGAGAGCATTACGGTCGTGCGAAACGTCACACACCCAGAAAAAGGCTGTTCATGAGAGCTGCGGACGTGCAGAATTTGTGTAACGCAGTCATGTTTGTGCATTGGTAACACCAAATACAGACACAGGCGCGGCGCCATCTATTCCTACCGGGCTGGCTGCGCGAGCGGTTCGCGTGCGGCAGCCGTGATTGGCGCAGGGGAGCGCATTGTTGCATGTGCGTCAGCATCTTCGAGTGCTGTTGATCGGGACGCGTGCGGATAAAAAGTTACTGGAAAGTAGATAAGTAAAAGTTGGGAACTCACTACGGAGTGCAGTGCGCCTGTAAGTAAACATGTAAGCTATCTAATTGCCGTGGGGTGCTATGACTAACTGTTCGCAGAAGTTCTTTGTTAGCAAAGTATATCGTTTTTTTTTCTTTACGGTTGTTGTTGTGGAAACTCCTTTCTCCCCGAGCTTGTCAAGTCTAGTACAACTCGATCATTCCCTTTTAATGAAGAACTCGCATTCTCAATGTACTCTCATCACAAAGCTAAGTCTGATCTCATTGGACTCTTGAATTAGATACATATGTATGTACAACTCGTTGCAAATGTTATGCAATGACTTCTTCTAATCTCTGTCGCTGATATTCAAAGCTCAAACTGCGTGAGAAATACTTGAAACTGACGGTTTCCGTCAGTTGCAATAGATCCAGAACTTTGTTACTATTGGCCGTTTTTCTGATAACAAAAGGAGAAGAGTTGAGATTCTTAGAGATGGGAAGTTCATCAGATATCAACTACTTGAGTTGTAATGCGATTTGTGCAAACACTTCACTAAGTGAATGGATTGTAAAGTTCTGGGCAAGAACGTGATATCATCGGAGTGAAGGAACTTATGCGAAGAACCATTAGGTGGTTGTCTGTTTGATGTTTCCATGTAGGTTTTGTAGCAATGCCAATATACCTAGATTACTTTTATAAATACTTGTTTAGATATCTAGCAATAGACAGCACATGGAGATCTTAACCCGCTCATACGTCAAAACCTTTTACGATGTAAATGTAACGAGAATTTAACAGGAGGGGAACGCAAAGTCCACGTCGCCAAGTCCAAATATAGCATGTATATTGTGAATGAATCAAGAATGCTTTACGATCGGATGTGTAGGCATGCACTTCTCCATCTCCTTCATTACCATCATGATAAGATCGAATATGATTTTGAACATCCTCAAATCGTTGAAGTTACACAGCGTTAGGGAAAGCAATCATCAGAAAAGGAATAAGCTACTCAGGTCTTGCAGGGAGTTGTCCGATACCACCGTCATAAAGTCAAGTAGCGTACACCAATGAAACGAAACCAATGCCTTCATCAACATTTCATTTGCTCACTCTACAATGAATAAAGGGCGCCAAAGTCTTCAATGCCAATTTGATGCCATGAAAACTAAGATTTCAGTGACAGTTTGATGCCATGAAAACCAAGTCCAAAAGGGAATGCGCGCTCTTACGCCAATCACGGCTACCGCACGCGAACCGCTCGCGCAGCCAGCCCGGTAGGAATAGATGGCGCCCACAGGCGCAGCGCGACTCAGTGCCTCTGAGTCAACGCCTGCAAAAACTTAATGCTTGTGACCTACATGATTTGCAATGTGTGCAATCATAATAGTGATTTCAACTAGAATGTTGCCTAATGGCTGAGATGATGATGGACAATTTGTTCGTACTACACAAGAAATTTCCTTCGCTCGCAGCAGAATTCTCGAATCTTCACCAAACCAAACAAAAACAGCAGCTCAAACCCCTCAGTCCCGAAATTCCAGAAGCGAATGTTTATGAGCGCTGGTCGCCGCGTTTTGCTAGGAAGATTTCATTGTTAATGCCCTTGGGGGTTGGTGGCCGGCCGCCGCGCATCGATAAGCTCGCCGCTGCAACCGGCTCCACATTAGTACACACCGCGTGTGTGTGAGGCTCGGGACAATTTGTCTGAGTGTCCTCATCAGAAGTGCTCTTTCCAGTTCCGCACAAACACATCTCACACATAAATAGGCGACCAAACATGGAGTCGGCGCGGGTCTCGGCGGACGTTCGTAGTTAGAAGATCTCATAAAGGCCGTTCGTCTTTCTTCATGAGAGATGAGAAACAGAACAGAGATGTAAAACTCGACTTACAGGAATCTGCGTGCTGAACGCTTTGGGCGGTCGAAAAAAGACTGCAGGAATGAGATGGAGAAAACAGCGCTCTATTATTCGTACAAGCGTCATAGCAGCAAAAAAAAACTTACTTATAAAAATGCGTGCAACCACGAATAATTAATCTTTCGCTCAGACATCACCTGATTTCCAAAGTTTACTAGCTGTGGTAATTAAGATGCACTCATTAATCAAGCTATGACATCTGTCAAGACAAAGAATGTCAGATAATGACTGAAGCTTTCCCATCCCATGAGAATTGTCCACGCCTCGTAGAATTTTATTTTATATATGAAAATGGCTATTCGGGGTTGATGGCATCGTTATCGCAGACGAAAACAGAGGATGAATAAAGTGCATTTTCGCATCGTAAACAGAAACGCTCACCACAGACTTGAAGAAACGGGCTTGAGAGCCTATAGAATGTTTATATTATAAACCGCATCATTTTGCAAAAACTGAGAGAAGCTCCGTAAGCATACTCAAGCACGATATAGTGGAAATCACAAAATGTCACGGGTGAAACTGCTCTTTTTGAGTGATTTCCACCACAACTCCAATTCTCTTGCTCAACACAAACGAAAACAGAACAGAACCGTACTAGGTTCAGGACTTGCTGATAGCTGATAGGTAATTAGAATCTTTCCCACAGCTTATAAAAGATTCAAAATGTCAATTTTTAAACAAAAGAAACGATGAAATCGAGAAAAAATTAGGAATGACAATAAAGAGATGCAAAAAAGTGTTTGATATCTAATATCTGATATCTACGGCTTACCTGATCCAACCCACTTTGAAATTTTCCATGAAAATTCTAAAGTCACTGTTTATTACTCCCGCCTTTTTCACCGTTAAACTTACAACTTTCTAAGAGGATTATAATGGCAGCCTGAATCTCTGTAAAATAAAACTGGGCGGCAATTAATTGAAAGAGATACAATCTGCTGCATCAGGAGCACATGTGGCGATTATAAAGAGTAATAAATCTGCACTACAAGAGATTTCTTCAACTGATCCAAGCACATGTTTTTCATAGATTAAAGAACGGATATCTTTATCAATAGATCACTAGAAGTAATCGCAATCTCTGGACAGCTGTTCGAGCTATCAGCCACAAGTAACGTCAATCGACCACTTTCATTGCATCATGATTTGTACAGCCATCAAGAATAGAACAACTGAGACGATTGTGTGCTTTCATCAGCCAATGATACGTACAAACACACACACACTTTCGTGGGTGGGTGTATCACGTACCGATCACAAGACTATCGTCATGCGATCAAAATTCGTAGATGATGTTCTTATATATATACTTTTCAAGAATAACTCAATCAAAGCAACCAGACAGCAAAAAAAAACACATTATTCGAGTCTGAAAGAGCGGATGTCTGACACTCGATAGAGTGCGAAACGAGGTTATTAACTGCTGTAAAATATTTCAGGCTTCTTCTGTTGGAACATTATCGGTCTAAAGAGTTCTCTTAAACTTTGTACAGAAAATCTATGGAAGTAAGCGAATGACAGCATTCTCAGACAAAAAAGGTGCAACTTCAGTGATTAAATAAGTAAATTCCTTTAACAAGATAAGCTAAAGACAACAGGTTTGCCACTTTTCTGAAGGAGAGTGCTCAGAAATAGAATGTCTTGTCTAATCTACAACTTTTCACTAAAAGATCTTGTTCATCATATCATAATTCATTCATTTCAGATTACCATATTTGAAAAACGATGGATTCATATCGTGCCACGAGATTGCCAAAGATATCTGGCTGTGGAGGAAAACCAATAATTTAATCAAAAACAATGAACCAATAACCTTGGCCAGGGCTGGGCACAAGTGACTTAGAAGCGAGCTGGATATCGTTTTAAGGACGGAAAGCAAAGGGGATATCGTTTTTGTGGCAAAAAACAAGTTAGATTAGGTTTTTTAGTGTACGTTTCCGATTTTTGGTCAAAGGGCTTGGTAAAATTTTGCGAAAATCAGAGGGGACTTCGCTTTTTGCATATTCGGGGAGCCACCTCTTGCCCAGCCCTGACCGCTTTGGAAAACCAACAATCGCACTGATATTCTTTTCTGTACTGCCAAAAACTTGTTCATATCGAAGAGTTACTGCCACAAAACCAATATTCGACTGATCTGTTAAATCTAACGAATACTCCAGAAGACTGATGTTTATATACTGGAATATGAAGTGAGTGGATAGCAGGAAACTTAAGATTGAAACAAAGCAACTGATCCCATCTTCACTGACTGAGTAGGTATGACGTCATGGACTTTTTTTTTCAGGAGTAGAAGAATCTATGCGTCTAGCAAGCAAGATATCTGTAGCAAGTCATATTGCGAAAATGGGGTGAATATGTAAAACAAATTAGTTGACAGCAGTTTTGTAAACGAAATCGACGAAAGTGCCGATACGACGATGGATACTCACAACCACTTAAAATTCACTCTCCAAGCTGGTTGAAAACAACAGAAAGGACCAATATATAGAACATATGGAACAACTGCAGGGGAAAGAACACAAAGACCGGTACTACACGGTATTACCGAAAGTGAAACAGCTGTTCGTGCCGGCTCTGACGACGAATATCGACCACAAGAGCCGCGCGAGCGATGCCGCACGTGCCGGAGGCTTCGATCGTGGCGCTTTCGTGGCGAGACCCCTAACGGTGACAGTTCTGGCGCACAGCCAAGATCTTCTGGATTTTCGTGAATTCTGAAGCGTTTCGTGTGGACGGTATCTATCAGCGTCAGCTGTATCACCATTGTTTCAAGAGTATTGGCTATGTGGTTGCTGTCTGTTGAACGCGGTTCTGAAGGGAGACCGAGAAGTACTCGTACCTATAGTTACAAATGGCTGCGAAAGTGCAAATCTGTATCCCGCGCGGGAACCCCGGCGATTAAGCGCGCACACCCTATAATTTTCAGCGCGAAATAAGGAACACTGAAGAGAAAACAATTCCTTTCTGCAGGAGGATCACAAAAACAAGTGCATTTGTTAACGTACGATGCTCTACCTTTCATTTCTTGCCATCTAGATCATTCTTCATTAATATGTTGCCTCAAGAACTTAGCACGGATAAGAAAGTAATGGTTTGTATGTGCCTAAACAGAGAGGGGCTTTCTACTGATATTCAAGTGTCGAGAGGTGAATTACTCATTCTGAGACTAGGAGACTCAAATGCTCCAATTTGGAAAGCACTTCTGACACATCTCATTTTTGATGTTAGACCACTTGGATAAAACTGATTCGAGCATGTTTAGACAACTTGTACATACAGAGCGTTTCGAGTTTTCTATTCTCAGAATGGGTATTGCTGTAAGCGCTGTAAGTTCAGATGGATTTCGATGAAACTGTTCGTGAAAATCACTGTGCACGTCAATTTCGGCAGCTTCGGTAAGCTTGGGTACCTCCAGCTCAGGTAGGGCGCTATCACGCTTTCCAGTTTACTACTTGTCACACGATTTTCGCTACTTAGTCTTCTTTTATATCTCACAGATGGGTGGATAAGAGTACAAAAGCATAAGTACGGCCTGTGAGAAATATGTGCAGATACCTCTCCTTCTTTGCCTCTCACTCCTCTCTGAACGCATTCCTTATGTATCTATTGCGACGCACTGAAGATAAAACTGCCTTCCTTGATGTCATAACCAAAAATTATGCATGCAGTAGAATGAACTGAAGGACTTTCTTCTCAAGTTTTGATAGTGTAGACCTGGCCTCTCTGACCTTCATTTTTGTGACAGATGAAAAGAAGCTTGAGTTGTTGAACAGAAAGTCCACCTTTCATGGTTGTTATAGATTACCTCAAAACATGCAGATACTGTCCATTTAGTATGTGAAACGAGATGTGGATCCTGAATTTGTTCATCGTGAGTACGCAACAAGGTAACCAGATTTAGAAACAAAAGAAACAAGTTCTTAGAAACACAAGCAAACGCAAAAACTACGGGCCTACACAAGGCTCTTCAAGCCTTAGCATCAGGAAACGGAGTCGTGATGCACAAAAGCTTGCTATTAGAAAAAGGACAAGAAAGTTCAAGCAAAAAGTTTACAAAAAAGGTCAATTATGTACAATCTCTAGCCTGTCATCGTTAACTTGTTGCCGCTGGCTCAGCGAGATTTTCACTAGCTCGTTTCATGACATTGAAAGGCTGTCATTAATTAAGATCTTCACTGGTTAGCCTACGTAGCTTGTTGATGATTTCTATATCATCAACCCAATCCACTCCATTTTCCACATCGCCTATGGAGTTCCCATAGGCTGAATTGTACGCCACTCATTCTTGAGTATCTAATCACTCAAGAATGATTGGCACCTGTGCACCAGGAGTGTAGCCGAACGGCGGCAACTCCTTTTAAGCCATGTACCCCTCCTGCGTTGTACATTGTACCCGGGCAAGCTCCGCCTTCTATTCGTGTATATAAGGAGCCCCCGACTGTAATATAGATCGCTCTCAACTAATCTACGCCAGTGTGAATAAATATTCCACACAACTTCGTCTACCCTAATTCACTTGGTACACACCAAATTGGTGCATCGGCCAGTGAACTTCCTTGCAATTCCTGAGCGACTCCTTTACCTAAGGAACGGGAATTCAAGGCCTAAGACCCGCGTGGCAGGCACTCCACTAATTAATTGAACCCTTCTGAGCTCTCTCTTCGTGAGACGACCAGAAGTTAGTAAAAGCGTTAGTTGGCAGGCTTCTTCACTGATTAATTGAACCCCTCTGAGCTCTCTCTTCGTGAGACGACCAGAAGGTAGTAAAAGCGTCAACCGAAGAAATTTCACTGGTCAATTGAACCCCTCTGAGCTCTCTCTTCGTGAGACGACCTGAAGGTTGTAAAAGCCCCAGCTGAATACTTCTCCACTAATTGATTGAACCCTTCTAAGCTCTCTCTTCGTGAGACGACCAGAAGGTAGTAAAAGCGTTAGTTGGCAGAAAATCACTGATTAATTGAAACCTTCTGAGCTCTCTTCCCGTAAGACGACCAGAAGTTAGTAAAAGCGTCAGCTCAAGAATTCTCACCGGTTAATTGAACCTTTCTGAGCTCTCTTCCCGTAAGACAACCAGAAAGTAGTAAAAGCCCCGGTTGAAGAACTTCTCACCATTGATTAATTGAACTCTTCTGAGCTCTCTTTTCGTAAGACGACTAGAAGTTAGTAAAAGCGTCATTTGGTAAGACAAACACCACTGCAAATTGAACATCTCTGTGCTCTCTTTACATAAGACGACCAGAGATCAGTAAAGGACCAGTTGGCAATAGCTAACAAGTTCAAAGTTCATCCAGAATTTGAGCTTCAATTGCTATCAATCCTCACGGTACAGGTTCAACATACCTCACCGTCCAGTACAGCGTACAAGCCAACCAGGCACGCTTGCTGACAGCTAGTAGAAGCTCGGCACACAATTGCCAGCTCACTAGAAGGCTTCCTTGCACCCAGTAAGGACAGCTATTACAAGAGGCCAGCCTTGCTGTCGTCCTCTAAAGTCTACAACGAGGATACGCATCTCACGTTGCGACGCTCGCCATCAGCACTCAACGGAAGCACCGAACACAACTTTGTGCGATACAAAAATGGCAGCGCTGCAAATCTTCAAATCGAAAATCAACAATGCCTGCGCACTTGTGAAATCATACGAGTCGGAAGTGAATAAAATTGACACACCATTCACTTTTCCTGTGGACAAGACTGAATGCGAAACATACATCAAAAGGAAAATGGGAGAAATCACGCATTTGCTCAATTCTCTCCAAAATGCCGTCAGACTTCAAGACACTCAAGTAAATGCCGCAATTGAATATGTCGGCTCAAGAAACGAGGAAAAAGAGAGAGAAAAGCTGATGACTGAGCTCAGCAAACACCTCGAGTTGGAGTCTCTTCCTCTGGAGGTCATGACAGTACAGTGGCAGAACAGGATCCAGTTCCGACAACATGAACTCAAGGAACAAAGTGCGCTTGTGCACTGCAGTACTCCGAGCATACCGAGTCAGCCAAGTAGCGAAGTTGGGCAAGCTGGAACTCCGGAACGCAACGAAAGGCAGATCAAAATTCGGAAGCCCATGCTTGAAATTCCGACGTTCTCAGGCAATTTCCGAGAGTTCAACAGTTTCTGGACAGTCTTTGAATCACTTATCCACACAGACGAGGAGTTATCCGACACGGACAAATTCTTGTTCCTGAAACAAGCTCTAAAGGGAAAAGCAGCAGCCACTCTAAGCTGCATCCCCGTTGTTGGAGAAAAATATGAGAAAGCAATAGAAATCGTGAAAAAGCATTTCGATCGTTCGGCCAACATGGCAGACATACTCATAAATGAGATCGAAAAGCTTTCACGGGCGTCTGATAATCCGAAGAGTTGCCGAGACACCTTTGAAGCAATCAACTCCAGGATCATCCATTTGGAACAAACAGGCATGAAGCTGAACGCAGACCGAGTTTGGCGTCGGATAATCTTCTCCAAATTTCCCGAATCCATTTGTACGACCGCCATCCAAAAAGAAGCGATACAAGATGATCCCTTTGATGTTGGCGAAATCCTAAATGCTATCGATGGCATTATTTCACTGCGGGAAACCACTTCGCTTACAACGGAAACTCTTTTCCCAACCAGTCATCGCCAGGACGCTCAACAAAATGGAAGGAGCAACAGAACAAGATGGGGAGAAGAGAATCACTTTTCGAAACCAAAACGTCTGTGTTTATGTGGGCAGTCGCATTCGCCCTATACCTGCCAAAGATACACCACCCCGGAAGCACGACGCCTAGAAGCAAGAAATCAAAGAGTATGCTGGAGGTGTTTTGCTAAGAATCACACTTCGAAGGACTGCACAATTATTGGAGTGTGCCCTAAATGCAAAGACTCACACCATGGATCTCTCTGCCTCTCAGACGCAAAGAAGCAAGACAACGGGTACCTTGCAGTCTCACGTCGACCTGCAAATATGGATCGGCAACCAACGCTACCAAATCGACCACCGCAACCCTCCAATCAACGCAACCGACCTAAGACGAACGAAGTACGAGCCGCACAAAATTCACAAAATGGACGTGAAATCTCTGTTGTGGACAAAGCCCCACTCCTTCACAACCAGTGCGTACTTCAAATTGCAACAGCGATGATTTTCAATGAAGAACAGTGGGACTATCAACCAATAACAATACTTCTGGACTCAGGAGCTCAAAGAAGTTTCATCAAGTCGAACCTTAGCGAAACATTCAAGCTTCCAATCGTCCGAACAACGTCGTTCACCACATCCGGAATGGGTGAACTGCAAGAAGTTTTCAACTCAAATGAGGTTTTGATTACCTTGAAGAGTTTACGAGGACCTAAAAAACTGAAGAAGATGTCTGTACACACCAAGCAAAAGCTCACGACCAACCTGGATACAGCACATCTCACTGAGGCGGATCTTCTATACATTTCAAAGGAGAACTTGGACATAGCACAGCAAACGCTTGCAAGAACCAGCGTCTCGCCTGATATCCTCATTGGCCAGGACATACTTAACACTGTCATAGACCATACTGCTCCAGTACTGACACTTCCTTCGGGACTAATTCTCACTCCTACCGTTTTCGGATACACAATATCCGGAACAAGCCTGGTTTCGACAACAGCAAGCACAACAGAAGTTTATGGAAGCTCGCTTGTGGTAGCAACCCCAGCAATCTCACCAAGAGAAAACTACAAGCAGGACATCAAACACCTTTATGAGCTTGAGTCGCTGGGACTAAAAACCGAAAACGATCCCGACGAAGCATCTATAATCAAATTCATGGATGACTACAGAAAAACTATCAGCATCAGAGAAGGCACAATTACAGCAGGATTCCCCTTCAATGAAAACGTTGGCAAACTCAAGGACAACTTCAACATTGCCTTTCGCCGGCTGCAGGCTCTCCTTCGGACACTACGAAGCGACGACAAAAAGCTTCAGCTCTACAACAGCACCATTGAAGACTATATCAAAGAAGGAATCATCGAGGAATGTACTCTACAACCAGCAGGAGTAACATCCTTCTACCTTCCACATCGACACGTATGGACACCTGGAAAGACAACCGAACTTCGGATTGTCTTCGATGCTTCATCCCACGGAAGAAACGAGCTTAGCCTCAACGACGTCGTCTTTGAGGGGACATGCTCTCACGCCTCTCATCCATGAAATTCTACTGCTCTTTCGGACATACAAACATACAATGGTAGCGGACATCCAAAAGGCTTTTCTACAAATACGCCTTCCCGAAAACCATCGAGATGCAACAAGATTTCTGTGGATAAAGAATCTGAATATGCCGGCCGAAGGCAATAACGTCAAATACTACCGCTTCTGCCGGGTTCCCTTTGGAATTAACGCAAGCCCAGCTATATTGAATCAGTCCATACTCAAGCACATTGAAGAGCAGGATACTCCGATTACAAAGGAACTATCTAAGTCTCTCTACGTTGACAATGTGTTGTTAGAAGGCAACAACCCGCAAGAGCTTATAGAGAAATACATCGCTTCAAAAGAGCTCTTCTCTTCTATCGGAATGAACCTCCGCGACTACTTGTCAGATTCTGCCGAAGTAAACGCACAAATCAAGGACTTGGATAGAGCAAAAAGCTGCGAACTCAAAGTGCTCGGAATCAAGTGGAAAGCTGACGATGACACCTTAATCATGGAATGTGCAGACAAAGAACAAATCAAGGTCACTAAAAGATCTGTACTCAGCCAAATAAACGGATTCTGTTTCGACCCGCTTGGACTGCTTACTCCCTTGATGATACCGGCGAAGATATTCCTGCAGGATATACACAAGCAAAAGTTAGGATGGGACACAATTCTCCCAGAAGAACAAATCCAGAGATGGAAAGCAATTAAGAAAGATATCGCCGGATTCAAGAAAGCCATACCACGCACAGTGCTGAACAAGACTCCCGAGGCCAAATATACGCTTTCTGTATTTGTTGATAGTTCCAAACGAGCTTACGCCTGCTGTCTTTATACGACTACATCAACGAAGAATGGTACGAAGAACACATCACTCTTTACGGCAAAAGCGAAAGTCGCGCCTATCAAGAAGGAACAAACTATTCCGAGACTAGAACTGCTGTCAATATTTCTCGGACTAACTGTAGCCGAAACAACCATGTCAAAATGCGGAATAAACTTCACAGAAGTTAACCTGTTCAGCGACTCAACGATCGCACTATCATGGATAGCTAGCAACAAAAAGCTTCCACCAATTGTAACCACACTGGTTCAGAAAATCAGCTTCGCCGCAGAAAGGATCAGAGAAACAGCCAAACTTAACTTCTTCCACGTCCCAACGGAAGAGAATGCCGCGGATTGTGCCACAAGAGGAATTAACAAGCAAGATTTCGCTGCTTGCAGGTGGTGGAAAGGACCAACTTGGCTCAGTTACCCCAACGAGGAATGGCCAGCACGTCCCATCAGTGACGTCAAAGACATTGACGATGACGAATGCGAAATGCTCATTCAATATACTACAGAGGATCCTAACAAAAGCGAATCCGACTGGCCAATTGATACAATAAGCAGCTATCCCAGATTGAAGAGAATTGTGGCATACTGTCTACGTTTCATCCGCAAGGCAAGCAAAAATACCCGCTTCAAGATCGCAGATGAAGATCAAGTGACAAGCCGTTCGCCAAATGCAGCTGAAGTTATCCTTGCTGAAAAGCAAATTGTCTTGCAAGAGCAACGGATTTACGGCACAGCTCTCGTCTCTAAAAACAAACAGTTCAAGACTGTGTTCGACAGCGATGGAATTCTACGAAAGTGTGGACGCATACAACGTGCTGAAATCCAGTCAGAGATAGCTAATCCCATGTATATACCTAAACAAAGTGTACTGGGACTTAGGATCGCCGACTACATCCACCGAGACTTGGCTCACTGCGGAAACAACCAGCTTTTATGCGAGCTTCGACAGCGATTCTGGATACCGAAAGACAGTGCTTTGCAAGAAAGTTCTGCGAAGTTGCATTACTTGCAAGAAATTCAATTCGTCACCCTTCACGTATCCAGATATGGGCCCACTTCCAAGAGAACGCGTGACTCAAGCAAAACCATTCACCTACACAGGAGTCGACTATATGGGACCGATACTAATCAAGGCGCCAAATGGACAAGATGAGAAGCGCTACGTAGCACTATACACATGCCTAGTCACTCGGCTGATACATCTGGAAGTGGCTACAGACCTCTCCGCAAAAAGCTTTCTTCTCACATTCAAAAGATTCATCGCACGACGAGGAGTACCAGAAAAGATCATTAGTGACAATGGAACCAACTTCCGCCTCAGTGAACTGATACTCAGCAACAACGTCAATAATGACGATTCCGACCATTTATCACTCTTCCTTGCCGAACACCGCATCAGCTGGTACTTCATTCCTCCAGCTTCACCATGGATGGGAGGAGTTTGGGAAAGAATGGTTGGACTAGTGAAAAGAGCAATGCAGAAGACTATCGGACGACGGAAATTAACAGACGAACTTCTTCAAACGTCGTTATGTGAAATCGAAAGCATCGTCAACTCAAGACCATTGACTCACATAGGCGAAGATGATCCTTCTTGCCAAGTCTTGAGACCAATGGACTTCATCTATAAGGACGTTCGGCTTGGAAGCACTCAACTTACACCCGCCGACGATGATGTACAGGATCCAGATTACCGGATAAGTCCAGAACTCTCATCACAAAAGGAAGAAAACAGCTCTTCTGGAAACCGAGAAGATAACGAAAAAGTTCTGGAGTGTTTGGAAACACGACTACCTCCTTGAACTTCGCGACCGTCACCATGTTTTCAAGAATGGAAGAACCACAAATCGCAAACCAGAAGTTGGAGACGTCGTACTGCTTGACGAAGACTCACAATTGAACAGAGGACACTGGCCCATGGCTGTTATAACACAACTCGTACCAAGCAAAGATGGAGAAATCAGAAGCGCAATTCTAAGAACCACATCTGGAAGAGAGATTCAAAGACCTCTCAATCGCATGGTTCCCCTAGAAATTCGTTCAACGATAGAAAACGAATATGAGAGACAGGATCCAACGCCACAAAAAGGAGGAATAGTGGCCAAGGTTAGAAAAGCGCTCAGAAAGAAACCTACAACTGCACCTGAACCTCGCAAGCAACCACAGAGAGCTGCGAAAAAGCCTGTAGACTACGCATCTTCTAATTCCTCCACCATAAAGAGAAGCGTTTCACAAATCAGCAAGTCAGTGATGATAACAATATGCCTGACAGCTCTTCTTTTCATTGATACGGCATCCGCAAATGTGCTATCCTGCTCTGAACATGGAGTGAAAGTCAACACGACTTCGGAATCACAATCACAACTATGTCTCAACTACAAGGATTGTCTAAAAATTTCGACGAAGAAAGGAATAAACGAAATAGCACTCCCGACAAAGTACCGCACAACAGAACCTCGAGTTCAATGGCGCACAATGATCGGAGCAACACAGTACTCCGACACCATTATTTGCCCACCAAGAGACATTTGCGACATGGTCAAATGCATAGTTTGTGCAGACTTGCTTCGGAATCCACATTGCGCCCCCAACACGGCGATAGCAATCACAGCAGTTTGCGCATACCTTATGATGCTGCTTATCTGGCTCATTTGCTGCACTGGACTTCGAGGAAAACAGCTTCTGTGCCGAACTAACGAGAACGACATGCGAACGGAAAATCACGTTGCTTCAGCGAATGATCGACTTTCCGAGCTGCTAGGGAGGGAATCCCGATCCCTACCAATCCAATCGAAGATGGTCACGTTTGTGGCTTTTGCGACATGTCTCATCACAGGAGTCACTTCATGCCAATACACTCACACACTCACGTCAAGGAACACCGTCTGCACAAAGATCAACAACACACTCAGCTGCCGCTACACTATCGAAAACAGAATAACTCTGAGTGAGCACCGACCACAAGCCTGCTTCAGGATTCAACATGATAACAAGACAGTTGGCAGCATGGAGATACAACTTCAACATGTCGTACTCCAGTGCAATCCCGTAGTCTTATTCTACACCAGAGATGCCGAGATAGTGACCGAGTCAGCAAAACGATGCCATTTCTCTGGATCATGCTCATCTAACACATGTGCTCACACAAGCCAACGATCCTACATACCTGAACTTCACAACACCTACGAATTTCCTGGATACTCAAGGTGCACCTCGTCATGTGGAAGCATCGGATGTGGTTGCCTTCTACCTCTACCTGGATGTCTCTTCTCCCGCTCATATGGAAAACCGCAAAGTGCAACAATTTACCAAGTGTTCCACTGCCCAACTTGGGAAGAATCAGCAATCATCAAATACACTTACACAAGTGTGACTGGACGAAGAGAAACGAACACTGCAACAATTACGGCGCAGACCACTCATACTCAAAAGGACGCTAACCTAACATTGGAGTTCGTGACAACGCCGGCAATTCCGCTGCTGAGCTCTGTGTTTTTACAAGCAGTCAACACCACCAAAGCGGAGACTGCCTTGGTCGACAAAGACGACGTATTTGCTCTCAGATGTCCAACGATGGAAAGCTCGAAAAACCTCTCCCTTTGCCATATAGAAGACACTTGCAAGTGCTACCCGACGGATGACCAAGCTAACTGTATCTGCAAGAACACGAACATATCGGATCTGACGACATCGATGGATAGCAGACTGCCACTCTCTTCCTCATTCTTACATCTACAAGAAGCCCATGGAAGAGTACTTGGAGTCAGCCACAAATCCATAGTCGACGTCACTATCAGCACGACTGCGGAATGGAATACAGCGAGTGTTGTCAACAATGAAGATTGCGACATCACAGCCTCACCGATTCAAGGATGCTACAACTGCGTGACCGGCGCACGACTTACCTTCTCTTGTCATTCACCGCACCCGACAATGGTGGAGATAACGTGCACGCAGAACATCTATGCTGCTTTCTGCAATGAAAACACAGTGCAAACAGTTGCTCTACTTCAATCGACCGTCGCTAACTATGTCGACAGTTGTTCACTGAGATGCGGAACGAAAAGCCACGTATTCAACATCTCTGGTATCCTGACATACCACCCAAACGAAAACGGAGTACTCTTCACGAATGCTAGCGAGGAAGCTTCATACGTCAACGTCTACAACTATCCCGACATTGGACACATCATCAGCATCGCCCTCTCGTCATGGAAGATGCTCGTCGTGGCTACCATCGCAATCATAGCCGCGTTAGCCTTCACCATTTTTTGTGTCCCAAAAATCATAAAATTGTCATTAATGTGCGTGTAATTTTTCGTAATTTTAATATACGATTTAATTCATCCTATCACCATTGCTTGTTCATTATAACGATTACGTGTATTTTTATCAACTTCACCTGATTTTACTCATTTCTTTTCCTAGTCGCCCGGAGTGTTGATGATTTCTATATCATCAACCCAATCCACTCCATTTTCCACATCGCCTATGGAGTTCCCATAGGCTGAATTGTACGCCACTCATTCTTGAGTATCTAATCACTCAAGAATGATTGGCACCTGTGCACCAGGAGTCTAGCCGAACGGCGGCAACTCCTTTTAAGCCATGTACCCCTCCTGCGTTGTACATTGTACCCGGGCAAGCTCCGCCTTCTATTCGTGTATATAAGGAGCCCCCGACTGTAATATAGATCGCTCTCAACTAATCTACGCCAGTGTGAATAAATATTCCACACAACTTCGTCTACCCTAATTCACTTGGTACACACCAAATAGCTCAAATAGTAGACATCTTTGCCTGAATTGCGCGCTCTGACACCAAACGCCCTGCGCGCCGGTCAAATGTGCATTGGGTCATGGGGCGCGCTCTTCGCAGCCATTTGCAACTATAGGTACGAGTATCACTACTTTGTTATCCGTGCTAACGATCAGTTCTTGAGCCACCATATTAATGAAGAATGATCTATATGGCAAGAGAGGAAAAGTAGATCATCGCACGTTACAACTACACTTGTTTTTGAGATTCTCCAGATTCCAAAATAGTCGAGTAAACTTACTTGCTCTACTTTAGCACTTGAACAACTCCGATTTTATAAACATTCGGGGTATGATGCTGCCTTAATAAGTTTTACTTCGTTATGAACACATATATGTATGCACAGGAACCAATAGTGAGTGCACAATTAGCGGACTCCCATGGCAAATGTTCTGCGCGCCGGTCGAATTCGCACTGAATCATGGGACGCGACTTTCGCAGCCATTTGTAACTTTAGGTACGAGTCCGAGAAGTTGACGAATGCTTCAGGTGTAAAGGATTCTCCGAGTTTTTAATCTGTTTCTAACTTATTTCGCAGTCGATTTAATTCTAATCAAAACCTTTCAAAGACTTCGCAGACGGTCATCAATATTAGAGCGTGGCTGAGTTACATACCGAAGAAGCAGATCTTTTCAGCATTGATCAAAGTTTTTCTCTTTGTTGCGTTTCCGCACTGAACCGAGAAAACTGTTTTGACCTTAGTTAATCTGCATGAAGAACCTACTAAATTTGCGTCCTCAATTGCATTCGATTTTTGCTATACGCACACAAAATCAGAAACTGTCAAAGAATTCTAAGCGCAACCCTTCTCGCAGCAGGCGTTATGGCGATCGCAACGCTTGTTCTGATGGATCCGAAAGACGTGCAGGAAATTACTTATGTTATTTGCAGTATTCAAAAATCTGAAGTTATTCCGGTTGAAAACGAGACATTTTCCGCAAAATTGGCCGATTTTTCAACATTCTCGGAAAGATATCTTCGAGTGACGCTCTGTATGATGAGCTCTCGAAAAAGAACCGGTATATTTTAAAAAAACTATCCAGTATGAGCTCTCCGGAGCTTAGTATGTCTGGATTAATCCTGCGCAAACAGGCTGACTTTTGAGTTCACCTTTTTCCCTTTTGTGCATATTGGCGGCTTAAATAAAGTGTTGAGAGGTGGGCGAAGCGCGTTTTCTGGGCACAGCGCATGCCCTGAAGGCTAGGACTGGGGCTGGTTAAATACTCAATACCAATAAAACGAAGACCACTGCCTTTAAAATTTATTTGCTACAGTTATCCTGCCACACTACCTCCAAAAATGTTTTGATCATACGTGTGCAAAGGGGGAACATGGCCTCTCCAGGGTGAAGGGGGTATGAGGGCCGCTGGGAGGGGGGGGGGGAGCGGCCGCGGCTGTGGAGGTGCGTCGACCGGGGGGGGGCAATGTTCGTCATCATTGCTTCTCATGTTCTTTTCATTCACATGCATCAAGTGAAATTGTTGCCAAACCGGGTTAAAGTCGAATATTGGGTTTTACCCCCTGAAATTCGAAGAAGAAAAACTGGAATAAGTGAGACTATGAAACCAACATTTTAAGCAAAATTATAAAACTATCGGCATTATCAAAATCAAATTTAGTGACTTATTATGATTGTCAAAACTTACTTGCAGGCTCATGAGAAGTACATCGGAAATTTGCCGCCTATTGTTCACTTCTAGAGAACGATGAAAAAGCCTGGAGAAAAATTTACGTGTGAAGCCTTTGTGTACATACGTCAATGAAGTTATTACTCACATATTTGCTGAAATAGTAAATGAAATAATAAATGAACTTTGATGATTGGTGCGCAGTTGAATTGCATTCTTTTTAAGAGGTATAAATTTTCTAAACAGATGGCGGAATCGTGGAAAGTCATTGAGTGATTCCTTGAAGAGTCATTGTTCTAACTTTTAATATTATTTCTAAACTCCGAAAGAGATCGTAACATTTGCGTAGAAAAGCAGGTGTAATAGAGGCACCTATTACATCCAAGACTTTGTGTAATCAAGGTTAGTCTTACTGTCAAAATCCTATAGCTACGAGGATCGTGGAATTCTACAATCCGCCTACTTGGACGATGATAAGGACGAGGAAGGACAGCCAGAGATGCATTTTTCTACGTTGGAACACTATACAAGAGGAGAAGGACAATCGTATATGATCACTGCGTGATTATTCTGAAAAAAATTTTGTTTTACATTGAAGAAGATTGAGAAATATAAAAGATCTTAGAAGGAGAACTCAGTCATAATTAGCCTACTCTAGTTTAGAAGTCTACTTTCCATCCGCTTTCAGAAAACATACAGCTTGCCAGGAAAAAGAGGGGTTCTTGCTAAATAGAAATAGTTTTAGTCATTTTTTCAAAATTGTAGAATTTTTCTATAAAAAATTGTAGATTTTTGATATGAGAAGATAAGAGAGTCTCTAGCCATATATTGAATTACTCTTGTTTAAAGCTTCCAGAAAATGTATAGCTTACCAAGGAAGAAAAGATTTTCCTGTACTGTGAAGGTGGTCGCAATTGTTTTTCGAAAATTAAGGAAATTTTTTATAAAAATTCATAACTTTACTACACGAAAAGCTAGAAGAGTGCTTTGCACTCTATTGGAATCCCCTCGTCTTCCGCTTTCAGGAAATATATAGTTTGCCAGGAAAAAAGAGGATTTTCCTATCGGGTGAAAGGGGTCGCAGTCTATTTTCCGGAATTAAACCAATTTTTAAATTCAAAAAATCATAACAATTCTATATGAGAAGCTGGGAGAGTGATTAGGTGTTTATTGAATTCCTCTCGTCGTCCGCTTTCAGAAAATATATAGGATGTAGGGAGAGGGATGCTAAAAGTACCTGGTGAAAGGGGGAGGAACATGGTATAATGG
This sequence comes from Cylicocyclus nassatus, assembly GCA_958299035.1. NCBI lineage: Eukaryota > Metazoa > Nematoda > Chromadorea > Rhabditida > Strongylidae > Cylicocyclus > Cylicocyclus nassatus. Next base: position 19,360,678 of record CATQJL010000223.1, read on the forward strand.
AAATCTTCCTTTCTGTACTCAAAAAGCGTCGTTTTAAGGAGCTAAAGGAACATGCCCATTATACCATGTTCCTCCCCCTTTCACCAGGTACTTTTAGCATCCCTCTCCCTACATCCTATATATTTTCTGAAAGCGGACGACGAGAGGAATTCAATAAACACCTAATTACTCTCCCAGCTTCTCATATAAAATTGTTATGATTTTTTAAATTTAAAAATTGGTTTAATTCCGGAAAATAGACTGCGACCCCTTTCACCCGATAGGAAAATCCACTTTTTTCCTGGCAAGCTATATATTTCCTGAAAGCGGACGACGAGGGGATTCCAATAGAGTGCAAAGCACTCTTCTAGCTTTTCGTTTAGTAAAGTTATGAATTTTTATAAAAAAATTTCCCTAATTTTCGAAAAACAATTGCGACCACCTTCACAGTACAGGAAAATCCTTTCTTCCTTGGTAAGCTATACATTTTCTGGAAGCTTTAAACAAGAGTAATTCAATATATGGCTAGAGACTCTCTTATTTTCTCATATCAAAAATCTACAATTTTTTATAGAAAAATTCTACAATTTTGAAAAAATGACTAAAACTATTTCTATTTAGCAGGAAAAACCCCTCTTTTTCCTGGCAAGCTGTATGTTTTCTGAAAGCGGATGGAAAGTAGACTTCCAAACTAGAGCTAATTATGACTGAGTTCTCCTTCTAAGATCTTTTATATTTCTCAATCTTCTTCAATGTAAAACAAAATTTTTTTCAGAATAATCACGCAGTGATCATATACGATTGTCCTTCTCCTCTTGTATAGTGTTCCAACGTAGAAAAATGCATCTCTGGCTGTCCTTCCTCGTCCTTATCATCGTCCAAGTAGGCGGATTGTAGAATTCCACGATCCTCGTAGCTATAGGATTTTGACAGTAAGACTAACCTTGATTACACAAAGTCTTGGATGTAATAGGTGCATCTATTACACCTGCTTTTCTACGCAAATGTTACGATCTCTTTCGGAGTTTAGAAATAATATTAAAAGTTAGAACAATGACTCTTCAAGGAATCATTCAATGACTTTCCACGGATTCCGCCATCTGCTTAGAAAATTTATACCTCTTAAAAAGAATGCAATTCAACTGCGCACCAATCATCAAAGTTCATTTATTATTTCATTTACTATTTCAGCAAATATGTGAGTAATAACTTCATTGACGTATGTACACAAAGGCTTCACACGTAAATTTTTCTCCAGGCTTTTTCATCGTTCTCTAGAAGTGAACAATAGGCGGCAAATTTCCGATTTACTTCTCATGAGCCTGCAAGTAAGTTTTGACAATCATAATAAGTCACTAAATTTGATTTTAATAATGCCGATAGTTTTATAATTTTGCTTAAAATGTTGATTTCTTAGTCTCACTTTTTCCAGTTCCTCATCGGCCGTGGGTGAAGGGGGTCAGCTAGGTTCCGGCCCTGGGGTGAAGGGGGTAGGAACACATTATCGCCTTTTCACATGTATGGTTTTGATATGACAGCAACGTTCTTCTGCAGCGCAACTTTTGGCACTGGAGCGTGGAACTCATCACCCTGCCTCACAAAAGCAGCGCTGAAGATTCATTGTGAATCTCGTATATATAGATTTTGGAAGAAACTGAAAGGGGAGAAAAGTGGCAATGTTTTGGGGAATCAAAGTTCTTGCGATTTTCTTGTACTATTAAAAACGTATCGTCGATTCGTTGGCCGTGCGGACTGCTCAACCGCTGCGGACCACGCGCGGCGCGGTTAAAATTTTGCGAGAGCACGATTTTAACAATGGTGAGTTTGTATTGGAGCAAGCGTTTCACCTCGCGGCGCGTGCTCTGCGGTTATGTCCACTCCGTACTGTCAACGAATCGACGATACAGTAGTCAGAACCTATCCTTGATATTACCAGTTTAAATTTAGGTTCCATTAATTATTTAACACTACTATACACACGAGAGGTTTATCAGTGATAGTAAGTGAATTATCAGGCTTCAGCACTTATACCAAATACACAGCATAGAGAATACGAAGACAAATAAGTGCAATTAGATTATCGCAAATGCGTAACTAACATGCCATGACTTAAACGATAGGTTCACTTATTTTCGAGCTCCTTGGATGCTTTCGCAGATGTGTGGTCCTTATCATTGTCAGAGTGAGAGCAGCCAGGTTCTCCTTGCTTTTCGGCTGCATTTTTGCAGGGGTTATTTTCAAGTTTTTGCGTCTTTGTCTCCATCACCTTCTTCTGCATTAGATATTAATCGTGTTTTTATAGAAGCTCTGAAGCTGCGTCCAGAGTTACGCGGTGCCAACTCCGTGCCAGCACCATGCAGCGCCCACGTGGGCGCGCCACGTATCGATCGATCCTTGGCACTGGAGCAGCGCTAGCTCGGCAGGGCAACTTTGGACACAGCCCGAAAGTATGATGTGTATCTACCTTTTCCTCCTCCGTCTGCGGTGGAAGTAAATGAGTAAAAACACCTCTTCCGATGATCGTAGTTCCCTGACGAATTGCGAAACGCTGTTTGGGTCGGATTGACACTTTCTCATCCAAATGCAGTACAATTCTGAATTTATTTCATCTTGATCTATGAGAAAGAGCAAAATACCTTGCAAGTTACCTGGCTGTCAATCCACGCTGGATAATTATTCCATGAGTCATGAGCAGTCCGAACCTCACCCAGTTGTCTGAGATTATCTCTACGACGCTGCCGTCATCAGTGGGTTTGACAGCGCAGAACTGCAAAGAAGGCGCTTCGCACTCAAAAAATTCCCGAGTCATCAAAACCATCAAAATGTCATTTGGGGCCGCATGCACTAACATCCCTGCGGCGAGGGGAGCGGCGTCCCCAATGATGAAAAAGCCGCAGCGGCGTCCGCACGCGGTCCCTTCATAACGGGGGACGCCGCTCCCCTCGCCGCAGAAATGTTAGTGCATACGGGCCTTGGAAAAATGGGAGGGAGGAATGGGAGCTCAGGAAAGTTTCCTGGTAAGATGATGCGTCGTCAATTTTGAAATATCAAATCACTCAAAGTCCATCTATCGACGTAACTTTTATGTTCGCGGAATCGTATAAGACTATTAAACTCGCAAAAAGCCCATTCCCATACTTACTATGCTCTGTTTCCAGGCGAAGGCGAATGCGTATATAAGTAGCGTGCGCAAGCGCGGATAGGCAGCTTTTGGACTAAAATCATTGTACACACTCACACACTGATATAGGTATTATTGGCTCACAATCTGCCGCGCGAGCGTATGCGGTGCGTTTTCCATGTCAAGACGTGAAGGCTATGCTTGACGAAGGCGCAGAAGCAGCTACTTGAGCGGGCGCGAACGCGGCGCGCGCTTTCCTCACCGTTCCAAATCCTGCGCCTCATGCGCTCTGCGGCTAATAAAGCAGCGTTGGCGCCCAAAGATACTGCGCCTTCGTCATGCAGCAGCCTCTAGTTGAACTAATTCCCGGTTAATGTTTGCGATCCTCGTCCTCGCGCCAATGTGTGAGCCGATTATACTCGACCGTCGCGCTCGCTTCCGAGTCGCGGAGATAGGACATCCACCCTCGTCGGGAACTAGAGCTTAGCACAACTTCGAAGTTGCTCTAGAGAATCCGAAATGGGCCAGATTTCAATATATCCCATCAAAATCTACCCGCCTGAGCTTCAATCTTGTCTGAAGTTTCCAACCGAGCTTGTGACGATCGCGCTCCACTTCGCCAAACTTGATTTGATCTTCCGCGGGGTCTGAAACAAAATAATGTCTCGACTATTGAGTAATGCCATACAAAGCTGAGAATTGAAAAGGGGACGGGGAAGCACAATGTGCTTTGCATTTGGTGCAGTTCACAGGTGCGATAAGGTGAGAATGACTCCTCCAAGGTGAAGGAGGTCACAGTGGTCGCAGCCCCTCCAGGGTGAAGGGTGTTTCACTTGGTAGAAAAATTATAGAATGTCGACGGGGGGGGGGGGGAGGGGAGGGGAGCCATGGTGTTTTCTCATCATTTTTCCTAGTTAAAGTTCATAACCTATTCCTAACCATCACTGGTTATTTTTTTTCTAAAATGTGAACCGATGTGCTGCTGGATTAGCATAATTATATTTTTGACCAGCACCTTGTATTTTTTTAACATTTCCTTTTCCTTTTTTACATCACCCTGCCTGTTTTTGGAATTACCATAGAAGATGTGCATGCGAGAACATTTGTTTCGGAAAGAGTTAGACAATTCTTAAACATTTACGAATAATTTTAAAAGAAGAAATCCGTAATTTCTGTAGATGAACAGCAACGTCAGCAAGAGAAATGTTTTTAAAACCACCTTGTTTTCCGCTTTCAGAGAATATAAAGTTTGCCTGGAGTCCGTTGAAAAACTGCCTGGTGAAGAGTGTGGGTAGTGATTTCTGATTATTTACAAGTTTTTAGGATAGAAAAATCCGTAACTTCTGAAGATGAACCTCATTTACATCCTGATGGTTGCCCTTAGAACCGTCTTGTCCTCCGCTTTCAAAAAAAAAAAGTATACTTTGCCTGGAGTTCGTTGAAAAAAGTGCCTGGGTGAAGGGTGTCCTAGTGATTTCTGAAGATTTTCGAGTCTTTAACATAAAAAAATTCATAACTCATGTAGGTGAACATCTTGTACGCCGTGATGGTCACCATTGGAACCGTCTCGTCCTCCGTTTTCAGAAAATATATACTTTGCATGGGGTCCGTCATAAAAAGTGCCGGGTGAAGGGTGGGTGAGACTTTTGTAATGGGAGACTTTTATAATGCTCAAGTACAGGTTTCTTTACCATTATAAAAAGATGTCTACTCGAGCACCCCCATTAGCCGCGCCGCGCTTGGTGTTCAAAGCGACGCGTGGGCAATTAGGTTTTATGGGGCCTATACATATATCTCCTTTGCTTAACCTTACCTCACTGTTGAATTTCTCTCGGCTTTTCGTGAAGGGGGTCACTTTGGTCCCGGCTCGGCAGTGAAGAGGGGGTGAGGAAATTCTCACACTATCGCACCTGTGGTGCAGGTAACAGGATTGCTCAGGCTGCATATAAAGTTGCCCGTGTGCCAGCGCCGTGCCAGCGCCATGTGAAAGCACCTTCTACTGATCAATGGTCGGCGCTAGTACGCCGCTAGCACGACGCTAGTCCGGCGCTGGCTTGGGCAACTCCGGACGCCCTAATGTTACTCTCGGCATTAATCAATTGTCACTCGTTGACTAACTTCGCTTCGCTAAATTGATGTGCCCATTCGTCCACCTTAGCGCTCCACTCGTCAACTGGGACAGACACCCAGGCTTCAAGAAATTTACTGACATCAAAATTATCGCCCATCTTCTTCCTGCAACGAAAATTCAAAGACATTGGCAACACTTAGAATATTCGTGAGATAAGTGCTAGTCACTACTAGAGATTCTCGGAGAAAATTGCTAGATTTGTGAAAAGAGATTTTCAGATCGACCCAAAAATGAGTTATTGGAAGTCATTTCCCGTATAAAGTGTATGAGAATTTAGTCAAATTCGTCCGGTTCCTGTATTTTCTGTGATTCCAGTGATCCCTCGTGCATCAGAAAAAACGTTTGAAGGCTGTTGTCGAGAAAGGCGCAGAAGCCACGCTTTCATTTGATTTGACCCGCTTGGCGGCTGGAAGGCGGGGCTTCGTGACCTTATTAAGGGTAGGTAATGATCACAGGGCACGCGCGTGGGAGAGACGCCGACTGCATCGCGGGCGCGAGCAGCCTTAAAGGCAGCGTCCAGGCAGATCTGGACCTATGGAGATTTTACGTGGAAAGTACTTTTGGGGCCCTAACTCAGGCACTGCCCAAGCGGCAGCTCAGGTAGTGCTCTTACGGCTGAGATATTCCCCTCGAAACTGGACCCCGCGATCGTATTCGCATGGATTCATGGCAGTTTCGCGCCATTCACGCTTTGCGCCATGAATCCATGCGAAATCCGATCGCGGGGTCCAGTTTCGAGGGGAATATCTCAGCCGTAAGAGCACTACCTGAGCTGCCGCTTGGGCAGTGGGTGGGTGGGGGAACGAAAGCCGCCAGTTTGGGCCGCCTCCGCGGACTGCTGGTCCTGGAACGATACGCAACAACACTGCGAAAGGACCAGTTGGCCGCGAAAGGCGGCTCAAACTGGCGGCTTTCGTTCCCCTACCCGGCAGTGGGTTAGCTAGGGCCCCAAAATTATCCACGTGAGATCCGCATATGTCCAGACTTGCCTGGACGCTGCCTTTAGTTAGGTCACAAAGCACCCTTCCAGCCGCCAAGCATTGAATCGAAGGTTACCTAGTTATCGAAGGTTACCTAGTTAAGCGGACGCGGGCGCTGCACCATATGCATGATGCTGGAGGAACCGCGTCGCGCCTCTGAGCTTTGCGCCTTCGTCCGCCAGTGGCCTTTACCTTTGCGATGAAAGACTCAGTACTATTCCAGTATACCGACCCCAAAAATTAAAAATCTCGGATTTCGCTCAAACTCGGTATAGGGGGGTTATTTGATCCGCTGATGCCGAATATCATATTGATTCCGTGCGATAGCGCCAATTTCTTGGGTTACGGTGGGCGTACGGTAGAGGGCCATTACACAAAATTCTCTGAAACTCGGTGCAGGGGGCTTTTTTGACATGCTGAACAAGAATACGGTATTCATTTGTTACGATAGCTTTTCATTCCGAGGTTACGGTGGGTATACGGTAGGGGGTCTAAATCACAAAATGGTGTGGGACGATTCGTACCGTAAAAATTTCCACACAGGATCACCGCCGCGTGCGACACATCCTGCGGCGTTTGCCTAAGCTAAGCAGAGGGAGGAAATTTGCGGCGTGCGTGACCTGTTGAGACAAGTTAAAGTCGGTGCGGGCTGGTTATTGGACATGCTGCATGAATGTGATATTCACTCGGCAATGTCTTAGATTTCAAGCCTTGAATCTCGACTTAGCGGTAGTATTCGTAATGTATGCCCACCTTAACTTCGGAATGAGGCACTACCGTAACTAGTCAACATTATAATCGTGGTCGCATGTCAAATAACCCCACACGAAGTTTTAGCAAAAAACGTGATTTTGGCTCCTTACCGTATACCCACCATAACCCCGAAACGAGGAGCTTCCGTAACGAATGAATATCGTATTCGTGTTTAGCATGTCAAGTAACCCCCCTGCACCGAGTTCCAGAGAATTTTGTGATTTGATCCCTACCGTATACCCACCATAACCCCCAGAAAATGGCGCTACGGACGGAACCGATATGATATTCGGCATCGGCGGATCCAATAACCCCCCCCCCCCTATACCGAGTCTGAGCGAAATCCAAGATTTTTAAATTCTGGGGTCGGTATACTGGAGTAGCGCCAAGGACTCAATTGCGAATGAAACGATTCAATTTGTTTTGCTCTTGCGTTGAAGATAATGCGCAACCTCCTTCGATGCGATCATCAGCGCCACATACAGTCGAGTAGATTTCCTGCTTAATATAGTGTCCCTGCAGACGCGACAACGCTGGGGCGTCAATAAATGCCTTGCGAGTCCCCGGACTAGTGCTTTCCAGTGTTTTCTTTGCTTATTCTATGCTTTTTAGGTGATTCGTCGCAGATAAAGAAGAAAAGGGTAAGTTAGAGAGTACTTTCTGTTTTCTGAGAAGCTCTGTCATCGCCTATTCACAGATATGCACGTGGAAGCATTTCGCGTCAGCTTCTTCTCTATTTTTTTGTCACTTCATGTCTCTTTCTTCTTGTGAGGTACTTCTTTAAACGCTAGTAGGTTTTTACGATTGACTTTATGTCTTTATCACATGAAGTACTTGATTAAAATGCTATTTCTTGTGGATGAAAGCCGAAGTTGCTGCAAGACAAGCCAACTAGAGTTCAAAAAAAAAACGCCTCACAAGAAGGAGGAGGTTTGAAAGAAAAAGTGACAGAAGAAAAGGAAATGACAGAAAAAAAATAGACAAGAAGCTGACGCGAAATGCTTCCACGTGAATATCTGTGAATATGCGATGATAGAGCTTCTCAGAAAACAGAAACTACTCTTTAACTTACTCTTTTTCTCTTTATCAGCAACGAATCAAGTAAAAAAGCATGAAATAAGCAAAAAAAAAAACAATGGAAAACACTAGATCGGGGACTCGCAAGGCATTTATTGACGCCCCAGCGTTGTCGCGTCTGCAGGGACACTATATTAAGCAGGAAATCTACTCGACTGTATTACAAATGCGAAAAGGATCGAGGACTCACAGGAACCACGCAATAACGGGAGAAGTTGAAAGCACTTGAATCACGGATTACGAAACAAACATGGCTGAATACTCAGCCCACGCTAAGCAATCATACCATCACGCGCAGGCGTCATAAGTGGGTCCTAAAACGCTGAGCAAAGTGAAGCCGCATTATCAAAGCGATGTTCGTTTCTGAAGGGGTTAGAGTACAGAGCTTTTTGTGCCAGTAGGCAAAATTCGAAAAAAAACTGTTCTGGATTTATCTGCCATATAGAAGTGAGCATGAAATCGGACTATTGCTGCTCGTCACAATAACACTAAGGCGTTTTCTTAAACCCTTTGTATATATAATAATAAGTTTGATAAATATGAAGGAAATGTGGCAGGAAAGATAGAGAGATTCTTTATTTGAGATTCAACAAGCGCAGAATGTCTTCGAGGAGCAACTGTCGGTTCAACTGTTTATCGAAAAAGGTCCTTACAGTACTCCCCTCCCCCCCAAAATGTCAGCGACCGTTCGAGTTAGCAGCCGAAAAGGACATTCTTTATTCGCGAGGAAAAGTGCATCATTCGTTGTGCATGAGATAAAAGCACGAACTCAGTGTTTCCCTAGACATTCAGAATGGTTGAGTCTGCGGGCTAGTTGATGAATCAGATTTTGATGAAAATAAATTGGGAGAATTTAAGAAACCCAATGACATTCTATGTAGCGCAAAAATGTAGATAAAGCATACAGAATCGAAAATTGTGTTTAGCATGAATTTAAGTGCTAAAAAAGGTTCAGGTCAAGGAATTTTTTTTTCTGTAATCTTCCTTTTAGCTAGTTTGTGAAAAGTCTATGTTTCAGTCAGAAATGTGATTCAAAAATGCAGAAAATTTCAAAATAACGCTAACCTTAAAAGATGATAATTTGAGTGAGTACTGAGCTTCCAATGTTTGAAACTAAAATGAAGATGATCATGAATTTTTGGAATGAAATGAAGCGACACAAATAGGATGCTCTGACAGTTCTAGATAAGCTACAAAGGACCAAGGGTGGGGGGGGGGGGGCGGGAGGTGACGTTTCTTGAAATCCGCGCAAAACAATTCCAGTTGGTCGAAATGTTGAAAAAAATTATCTAGTTCATACTTATTGGGAGCGAACTTATAGAGCACACTGAGTAATTTTTACCATTCTCAAAATAGTTTATTACGCAAAAACTTTGAGTTACCCTATTTTCAGGTGTATAAGCCGCACTCATTTTGCTTTAAAGGCGAGCAGACACAGGCGTGCCGCCGCGCATATGTCTCTCGAAGCGGTCGCTTTATCGCATACTACTCTCACTTAACGCGCTCCATGATGACAGTCAGTCTTTTGGCGTGTTCGCCTTTAGAGTGAAAAGGGTGCGGCTTATACACCTGAAAATAGGGTATTTGTCTTTTTTTCTGTAAAGCGGATGCGGTGCAGGAGGAACCAAAGGCATGCCGCCTGTAGCCGTAGGAGACAATTAGGAGCGCGAGCGCTGTGGGTAAGATTTTGGCGAGGATCCAGGAAAACTTAGCAAGGATATCCATTAGAAATAAATCCTTATAACTCTTTTTGGAGTTAACTGCCAGATGTACGAAGGGCAGATTCGGAATCAGTATTGAAATGCGAATTTTTCAGTAGTACGCCTAGCGGATAGATAGACAACTCTGTCTCGCTACATGAGTTTTTTTTACCAAAGACTGAGCGTTCAAAATTCACCATCAAAAGTTGAGGAATTCCAAGTCCAATGTTGTGTGGAAGACTTAAGTGATTTTCTTTGGTGAAATTTCTGGATTTGAAGTTAAAAATAGGGAGTGGCAAAAATAATGTTAACTAGGTTGCTGATGAACTTTTGCTACTGTTTACAGCTTCGAAACGATTACCGACATTCTCAATAGCAAATCCCATGAAATCCCTAGTGTCAAAATTTAGAATTAGAATTAGGTTTGAAGTTAGAGACAAACTGCATATTACATCTTGACACAAGCCCAGATGTGTCTTTATGATATTTCGATTGTTTCGGTTCATTGACTCAAAAGGCAAACTATTCCTTTACCCAAAGAAATGAATTTTGAATAAAAATCCCTGTCTTCAACAATACAATTTGAAAGTTCGAAATTCACAAAAGAAGAAGTTCCTATAGGGATGGTTTTTCTTACCAGTACAATTCCCAATTTCAACTTACTTTTGGACTCAGTGTAAGCGCCTTCCAATCTGCATTACAAATCTGTTTTTCAAATTTTTCTAAGTCATCTCCAGGCAAAGTTATGAAGATTTGTTCCTAGAGGATGTCCTTGCCAAGTTTTCTTGGTTTCTTGCCAAAATATTCTCCATAGCGCTCGCGCTCGTAATCATCTCCCGCGGATACAGGAGGCAGCCCTTTGCTTCCTCCTGCACCACCCCCTTGTAAAGCATGGTCTTTGCCTTCACGGAAACTTCTATCTTTTAGGAAAAAAATCAGTGTTTAAGCAATAAATGCGCATCAGGCACAATTTAGTAAATTTGACTGATTGTTAGGGCCCTGCAGTGCCAACAACACTTGTGCGTCGAAAATCTAGGGCGCAAAACGAATAAGAGCAATGACGACCATTTTTTTACGCGAAAATGTTGCCAGCTTCGCGAAGCTTCTGCTCTCCGTCTGAACGTACTAGATTACAAAGGAGTCCGGTTTTCTTTCATGTTAAAATGTCACAGAAGATGAAATGAATTTTCTTAGTGTTGAGAAATTAAAACGGCTCATTCTCATAGAACATATGGAAACTTGCCAAAAAAGCAGTGCAGCTGTTGATGCTTGTAAGCGCCGGAATGCTCACCAAATGTTCCTTCCGTGGCAGAGTCTGTAAGGCTCCGCCTTCTCTGGTTTATCTGACGATGGTTCTGAGAAAAAATTCATTGACGTAAGGAAAAAAGGCCAGCGGAGTCCACGCGCAGATGTCCTCAACCAGCTGCGCTTGCCGATCGTTTCAGAGGCAGATCCACTCAAAATTTCGCCTTCGGTGTTTTTGCCATTCTGTAGCTTTTCTGTGGTCCTGATTACAGTTATAAAGTGCAAAATGTGGCCTTCGAAAACCCGATTTGTGGAAGCCCTATCCTGAACGCACAGATAACCTTCAGCACCTGGGTGGGCGGAGCTTGACAAGGAGGGCGTGCCTTGACAACGGTTTCGTGGATTCCACGTTCATTTTCTCCATCCAGAAACCTCTTTGGCGGATAGGATCAACGCACATACTTCTCTCCTGAGGTCAGCTTAGGCTAGTTTTTTCTAATCGAAAGTGCTTAGATTTTGTCTGGACACTGCCTTTGACAGTGTGATAAAGTGAATATCGTTAAAAATTTTTGCAAAATTTAGAAACCCTATACTTGTTGCCTCGTCTAGTTCTTGGCACATTCTCCTTCACATTGCGCTATGTGAATGAGGAAGCTTTCAAAGCTAACGTGCAATTCTATGCTCCCCGAATACCAAGTTCACAAGAGGGCCCTAGGGTAGGACATCTGTGTTGGTCTGGTCCTCTAATGTGGAGTATGAAGGGGGAAAATGGACCTGAAACAGGCGAAAGTGCTATCAAGCTCCGCCTACCTACCCAAGTACTGAAATAGTCTGTGCCTTGTAGGGGCTCCAGAAATCGCTTTTTTTGGGGGGGGGGGTTTACATATTTGCACCTTTCTGTGATTAGGGTCACGGTAAGGCCCCAGAATGACAAAACTACAGAAGACGAAAATCTGGGTGGATGCTGCTTTCAATGTAATGAAAAAATGTTATCTACGGAGGTAAAAAAAATTCGTAATGTTTCTCGAGTCGCGGTGCGATTTGGCAATGCTCTAGTTGTTTATAATTCATCGGACACGCATTTTTTTCAATAGAAAATCACTTCGCAATGTTATACAAACTGTGCAAAGTTCCGTGAGTGTTGGGTCCTAGAAACTCTGGCGCTGGCAAATGAAATCGCCCGAGGTGTGTTTAGGACCTTAATCCTTCCGAGTTAGCAACGACGACTGATCGTCATAGAGTGTATCCTTTTGCGAGTGCATATACCTAATTTTCGAAGATTTGCTATGCTAAACTTTTTGTCCAACAATCTATCTCTCCGCGAGGAGACCAATCCGATCGAAACAACTTCTTTTCCCTATTCCTGGTATCGTTCATTCGTTGACCGTACGGACTGCCGACCGCGTGGCGACTGCAACGCGTGCCTTCCAAACTTGCGAAAAAGTGACAAGTTGGACCGTGGCTTAAGATGAGAAGAATTCTTTGTTTCTTTTCTACATTATAAAGATGAGAAGAATCCTCTGTTTTCTTTCTATTCATCTTTTCTACGAAAACATCATGCACGCGCAGCGGTCGCCGCGCGGTCAGCAGTCGTTACGGTCAACGAATAGACGATACTAGTACAGTCTAGCTTCGATGAATATCGCGCCCCGTATAATAGTAACAATTGAGGCGCTCAATTTGTTTGCGTTACCGTCTAAGTATTTTCTGTAAATTTCCATTTATTTGAGCTTTAACTGTAAGTTTTTCAATATACTCTTCCCGCTGCTTCCAACTGCAGTACGTACTTTAGGCTTACTTGTTGTATATGTGCTAAATTCTAGTCAAGCGAGAACGTTATTAAGAAGACAAAAACTGGAGTAGATTTTTCAAAAGCGGTTTGTTTTAATTCATTTTTTTTTTGCAACCAAACAGATAAAATCTTTGAAGCTTAGTGAATCATAATGCACTTCATTACTCGTCCCAAATCTATATATATATATATAAAACTCAAAAATTGTCAGTTTGGAGGGTATGTGCGTTATAGAAACGCGCGCCACTCAACCGATTTAGCTGAAACTTTGCAAACATATGTTTTCGACCCTTGCGCAGATGATAGGCTACTTTTTGCGGCGATTCGTTGGGTTCTTCTATCGATTTATTGATTTGTTTACATTTTCCTAAGGAATTAAAGGGTTATCATGTTAAATCAAGCATTTTCCATACTCATGTAGAGGGCGGTGAAGCTCATTTTCACCTCAGGATCACGAGGATGCGGTTTCCAAGCGGATGTCCCAGGGTAAGTCATCCATACCATATAGGGCGGGGAGCGGGGGGGGGGGGGGGTTGGGGCTCGCAGTGCGGTGAACCATGGCCCGGGCTGGACCGGGAAAGTCAACTAGTACCTAGTAAAACTAGTGAAAATGACTATGAACTTGCAAGCATATTTCTACCAAGACGCAACTAAAACTGCAATACAATTAATAAAGAAAGTTCAATGTTTTTCGGTATCCTCGGAATTTCCCGCAGTTGTGCGTTCTTCTTCATTGCTCGAGTGCGAGCAACTAGGTTCTTCTTTTTGTTCAGCTGGAGCGCGTTTCTCGTCAAGTTTGAGTTTTTTCATTTTTGCCTCCATCACCTTCATCTGTCCTCGGAGATCAATTTGAGGAATTTGGTTTGAAACTATTCAGGCTGCATTCAGAGTTGCCCGTGTTCCAACGCCGTGCCAGCACCCACTAGACGCCGCTCCGTATGATCGATCAATGGTGCTGGCGCGCTGCTAGCTCGACGCGGGTTAGGCAACTCTAAACGCAGCCCGAGAGTGTAAGGCGTCGGGCATACTTCACGCGATTTCAGTCGCGACGCACTCTTTAAACTCATTGTAAGGGCATTCTGAATGTACAGAAGAAAAGGCATTTTAACAGCCTGCGGATGTTCTACACCCCATATATTTGTAGTTTGCAAGTGTTGCATTTGAAGACATTTGGTGAATTGCCAGATCACGTCGCGACTGAAATTGCGTGAAGCATGCCCGAGGCCTAAATCTAAATTTACCTTCTCTTCCTCTGTCTGTGATGGAAGTAAATGAGTAATGACACCTTCTCCGATGATTGCTTTTCCGTGACGGATTACGAATCGCTGTTGAGGACGGACTGACATTTTCTGATCCAAGTGTAGCTCGATCGGCCGTCCATAACAATTTTGATTTCATGGGAGATAGGAAATTACAAACTCGTACCTGTCGAATGATCCAGGCTCGATAAACATTCGTATTCCGTGGTTCATGATTAATCCAAATCTCGCCCAATTGCCTGAGATTACTTCTACAACGCTGCCGTCAGCAATCCACGTGTTGACATTAGCCTTGGCAGTCCAGAACTGCAGAACGCTTCACTAGTAACCAAAAAATATAATTTCTACTATTTTCAGTTTAGATGTCCCCCATCTCACATAAAAAGCCTGATAATATGATTATAGTCTAGTCACGAACAAGGGTATCCCTAAGCGAAGCGTACGCGACGCCTGCCATCGTTCGCGTCCCGCATCCCTATGATGAGCGCCGAATTCGCTCTGCATCGCTGGAATAAAAATGTACCTACTACATCAGCGAGAATTAAAGCTCGGTGCAAATTGACCTGGACCCCTCCCACCTCCTTAGTATTCGTGGAATGACTATCACGCGATGGGTACAGTTTATGTCAACGATGTGCTCCTTTCCAATCATCTCGAGTGCAACGCTGAACGCTAAAGCCAAGTCATTCGCGAGCGCACTGCTTAAGAGTTCGAACTTATCGCATCGATCGGAGACTTCGGCGCAATGCGCGCGCGCTGCAGATGCGTGTGGCTACGGGGAAGGGGGACCTGGCTGACATAGACTGTACGATTTCCCATGGCTGGCGTACGGTATATTTTGGTCAGACGAAAAATTCTCTGAATCCGAAAAGATAGGATATAAACACTCGAGCATGGGAATGCAGTAAGTTATTCTTCATAAAAAATTGTGCAAGACCCACCCGAGCCTTGATCTTGTCTGTAGGCTCATACCGATGTGCTTGCTGCGGTCTTGCACCACCTCTTCGGCCTCTTGCTCGTGGGGGAGGACTGAATTGAAAAGTGATGATTGAATAGGTACAAGGCTGGGGAGCCGAAAAAGGGGTGGGCATGTTATTAATTATAGCGATTCACTGCACGCAGAGAAAGTACTCCTCTGCGGACGGTGTCTTCGTCTCTCAGATTAAACGCACTTCCATTCCCCTATCCGTCTGCTGTTTTTCACGAACACAAAGTATTTTGATCGAACGCAAAGCGCACTTTACGTATAATATGAGTGACATCTATCAAAAAGCAGCTTGCAAAGCCTACGCCTCTTCGGTTTAGTGCTCTAACCAATGTATAAAGGTAACGAACCTTACTTCGCGAAATTTATACACAAATCCGGCAATCATGTTCTTCCACTCCTCCATCTCTTCACTTGACATGTTGCACAACCAAGCACAAATGCTGTTCGGGTTAAAAACTTCATCAAAAGCTTTTTTCCTAGCAGCTTCATCATCACCCATTTTCTTCCTGCAAGAGGAGAAAGATTGTAGCTGAATTAGCATTATCAATGATATCATTGATAATATTATATATGAATAAAACAATTCCAAAATCCGAACTGAACAAGAGTGAGTCAAACATGTTCATACCAGTGGCGGCAAGGATTTGGAGGTGGGCGGGGGAGGGGGGGGGGGGGGGGAAGAGAGCGGCAGAGATTTTTTTCGAAGAAAGGTGCGTAGCATTAATTCACCCCAAAGATTTTCTAAGATCCTTCTCATCTTTGTTGACGCCCGCAAAGAACATTTTTTACAAATCCGAATTTCAAAAAAATTCAAAAAATATTTTGATTATTCACAATTGTAAACAAGTCACTTGCACATCTTTATAAATAGTTGAAATTAATGAATAACGAATTTTTCTGACAATACGAACACTTCTGAATGTCTAATCAAGTTAATTGCTGACCGAAGGAGCGAGGAAGAGAGGGATAATAGCCACCTTTCCCTAAGACTGTGTAGTTTGTTGGAATTTATTAGGATGCTTAGCTAAAATCGCGCCCCTAGTTGTGCAAAGATTTCTTGTCCCCTCCCCCCTCCGCGGCAGAAAAGTCTGAACCGTCATTGAAAAACCCCAATTTGTCAGGCTACGAAAGAGCAGAAGAATGGTGAGAAGTGGACCTGGAAATGGATGACCTATCTAAGTGAAAGTGTTTTTTGAACAGTGCCCTGGTCCCCCCCCCCCCACTTCACTTCCACAAGGTAACGAGTTAATTAAAGCTAACGCAAGAAGACATATTCTTTATTCTGGAGAAAAAATGCACCATAGTGTGCCAAAAGACAGAAGGGGATGCTCAATGCTTCTAATATAAAGATCTTGTGCATCTGTGAAATGATAGATGGAATTCTACTGTAGAATGATTTCGATGAAGAATGATTCGAAAAAAATCTGATGATTCCATCTCAAACAGCTGAGATGTTTAGAAAACATTCTCTGTATTGGCAAAACATAAGCAAAGCACGCAGTCGCGCTGCTTTTGCATTTTTGCTTGTAGTTTCAGTCTACATTCAGACTTCGATAAAAAAAATATAATTTAATCGCTTTGCAAAATTGAGCGGTCAATAAGTTGTTTCGAGATATCGCCTTATCGACGAGGACATTTGTTTTATTTTGCAAAGATAATGACACTGAAAGCAACATCAAGTAGTGAAAGATATGCGACGCAAAAAGAGAGGGTAGGAGCTTTCTTATCTCCGAATCCGAGCAAAATATTTGCAAGTTGTAGGTGAAATATTAGCTGACTAGGTAAAATTCATATATTCAACGGCACTAAAAATACTCAAATCTATATGTAATATCTTTTTTATTTAAAGATGGATGAACTGTAGAAGCTATTCCGTCACTTGCACCATCCCACAATGAACTAGAGAGGCCATTTCGTTGCTTGCACCCACCAATCTTTTTAGACAAAACATTTCTTGGCTTTTTGGCCGAGTGTAAGAGGGCTTATGAAGAAAGAATTACTCTAAGGTAATAAAAATTTAAGTCGATCTTGAAGAAATACAATCATATAATGCCACCTAAATCTGCCAACAAGAATAAAATGGATCTAATAAACTCACAGTCTGTCTCGATTGCAGTGCCCTGTTCGACTGAGGCATCACGCCTTGCACGGCTTTTGCGAGCTTTGGCAGGAGCAGTCAACTCGGTCTCAAATATCGGAGATCAGTACACGATACTCGAGGAGCGGATGCGCAGCCGCACACAAAAAGGGCACTGCAATTGAGAGTAACTAATTAGTTAGGAGTATATGTGACTTCAGATGAGCTCAGGATATGAAGATACACTAAATCGGATCCTCTTACGCCTCGCGTTCGAGATTAAGATCAACATAAACATTTTTGGAATTAGGCGCGAGTTTGTTCGTAGAAGAAAACCCTGCCGGGCATGTGGGTCGACACTTGTATTTGAAAGGTCAGATTTTGCGTGGTGGTTGCAAGCACTCAGTGTTTACCAATGATTTGGTAATTTTGTCAAGCTCCTATTCTGGATGGCTGAAGATAGTATCCTGCGAACAAAATATCATTAACAAGAAGGATTTCAGTGAAGAATTTGCACTTGCCTCGCTAGTTGTTACTGCCGAACGCTCCAGTCATTACCGTATTCGAGTGAGTCGCATGTTCCGAAAAAAAATTCCGAGAAATTCTACAGTAGTTACGGTCCCATTGGGGTGGGGGGGGGGGGGGGAAATAGGGATTTTCTGAATGGAAAGACTTTAGCCGTGCGCGGACTCATAATTCAGTAAAGCCTCCAAATTTCTTTCATCAAGCCGTTCGAGTCTCAATGCTTCAAAATTATTTCGATCTTGTAGAAAACCAATCACTTGCTCAGTTTTTCGAATCATTTGAGCAAATCTTTGGATTCGAATTTTGATGTGTTTTTTGCTTCCATTTGTTTGCCGAATTTCGAGTACATTGTATAAATATCGAAAAGCGCTTTCCTGTAATTTGCCAAATTTTTTTTATGTGGATGAATCCGTTTCCACTATACAGCTTCTCACAACAATATTCTCCAAAAGCTTTTTCCTTCCTATTTCGCCGCGCATGCTTTCGTTTTGCTAAAAATCAATTGATTTTTGAATATCGTTTTTGGAAGTAAGAGATTCAACCTCAAAAATCAAAGGAAAATCACGTTCTTTGCAGCATATATAACAAGAAAAAACAAGAAACTTTTTTGAAAAAGAGCAAGACATTCGTGAGAAGTTGCGCGTCTAAATCTGTATTGGAATAAAGCTTTCAAGAAATTTTGGAGTGAAAATTCACAAACATACACGGTCGTCGCAGTCCTGAAAATCGAAAAAAGAGAAAAAGAAAAACGGGAGGCGATTTCCGTTTGCTCTGTAGAAAAAAAATTGAAAAAGCGATTTTTCGTCTCCTCAAAGATACCAAAAATGAACATTTTTGCAGTATTTTCTAAAGAATTTTTTTTGATTTATTAGTTATTGACTAAGTTTAGCAACTTCTTATTTATAACTTCTCCTTCATTAGATACGAGGCAATCAATTTTTGCCATTATATAGGTTATGATATAAGCTATGAGCAGCTACTGTCCTGCCAAATTCCAACGTAGCAATGAGGGTCACGGAAGTATACAGGATTGAGAAGAAAAGCGTAGATTGCTAAAAATTTGGCTGAAACTTGGTGTACGGGAGGGTGGGGGAGAGTGTTCGATATGCTGATCCCAGGAACAGTAACATCTGCTCCATGATGAAGGCAGTTGCCCAAATCGGTCGAAAACATGCAAGGCTGACGCGCACGCTACGCGCGCATGACCGCTGACCGATCATACCGTGCCCCATGGTTGACAATTGCCCGCGCACCGCATGCGCGTCAGCTTTGCATGCTTTCAACCTATTTAGGCAACCGCCTGTCGTAGATTATTTGCGAATCTACGACCTTTACCATTGTAGAGTCATATTGTATGCTATATTCAGTATCCACTAGTTTGTCGTTGACAGACACTACTGTTCACTGACCACTTAAGCCGCCAGGTCACCCCTCCACTGTGCTTGATAGTCTACTTGGCGGCGCCTACTTTCATGTAGGCAATCCTTGATTCTGTATGATACTGTTATTTGCCAGAAGTGAGCATTCAGGTTATCCACGCCCAAAATAGTGGCATAAAAGGGCCTGAATACTCAGTTCTGGGGTTGGTTCGATTATTACCATTATCGTCAGCGGCTGTTCCGCATATTCACTGTTAATAGTCAGCGGCTGCTCCGCTACTATCTGATAAACAGTTATACCCGTTGTGGTACCAGCTTGGTGTATACCAAATTGGTGCATCGGCCAACGGATCGTCTCTTCGGTGGCTCACCGAAATTCGATAAAAGTCCCGCGTGGCAGGCTACTAACAGCCGATTATTCGACTCTCGTGATTGCTGGTTCATCCACTTTCGCGACCAAGAGTCTTACTAAGCTGTCAGGTCCTATCCACAGCTTAGTAGAGGTTTCTAGCTAACTGACTGGTTCATCCACAGTTAGCGACAGACTCCTCGCACTCTAGGCTACTAATTAGCCAATATTCGACTCTAGTAATTGTTGGTTCATCCACTTTTACTAATACGGGTCTTGCTAAGCTATCAGGTCCTATCCATAGCTTAGCAGAGGTTTTCTAACTAATTGACTGGTTCATCCACAGTTAGTAAAAAAACTCCTCGAATTTTTTTTGGCTTCCAACAGCCGAAAAAGACTCTGTGATTGCTGGTTCATCCACTTTCACATACAAGAGTCAACTCGCTAAGCTATCAGGTCCTACCCATAGCTTAGCAGAGGTTTCTAACTAGCTGACTGGTTCATCCACAGTTAGTAAAAGAACTCCTCGAATTTTTTTTGGCTTCCAACAGCCAAAAAAGACTCTGTGATTGCTGGTTCATCCACTTTCACATACAAGAGTCAACTCGCTAAGCTATCAGGTCCTATCCATAGCTTAGCAGAGGTTTCTAACTAGCTGACTGGTTCATCCACAGTTAGTAAAAGAACTCCTCGAATTTTTTTTGGCTTCCGACAGCCAAAAAAGACTCTGTGATTGCTGGTTCATCCCTTTCACATACAAGAGTCAACTCGCTAAGCTATCAGGTCCTATCCATAGCTTAGCAGAGGTTTCTAACTAGCTGACTGGTTCATCCACAGTTAGTAAAAGAACTCCTCGAATTTTTTTTGGCTTCCAACAGCCAAAAAAGACTCTGTGATTGCTGGTTCATCCACTTTCACATACAAGAGTCACCTTATTAAGCTGTCAGGTCCAATCCACAGCTTAGTAAAGAGGTCAAACTAGCTGCCTGGTCAATCCACAGTTAGCAGACGACCCACCCAAGCTCCTTGACGGTTGATCAACAACAGTCAAATCAAAAGCTTGCTGCTAGCTATCAGGTCAACCCATAGCTCAGCAAAAGAAGCTACTTCAAGCTTTTTACCTGCATTCAGTCCATGCGAACGAGACAAACTATGTCCGAATTGGTTGGATTCAAGACGCCCATCTCAATGGCATGCTCTGCACTTAATAGCCTCGAGAGCAGAATCCTGAGCATAGACAGAGCATTTGAATTCCCCAACACAGTAACGGAATGCAATGTCTTCATAGCCGACAAAATGGCGGAAATCGACGAAATACAGATTTCTCTCACGTGTTTGCTAGAAAACCTGGAGGTCCGCATGCAAAATGCCATGACTTTCATTGGAGCCAAGAAGGACCAATCAGAGAGGGAAAAGCTGATGAATGATCTAGATTCCTTCTTAACACCCGAAGCTCATCGTGTACAACTAGAAGCAATACACTGGACAAGCGAGTTGAAGTATCGGATGAGGGAACTTGAGAAACAGTCAAGCCTGATAGACAATCTCGCTTCTTCAACGGCCCAGACTCCACCACAAGATAGGGATACAGCTAGTACTCTCTCCGCCAGACAATACAGCGAGAACAAGATACGACTACCGCAGCTTGAAGTTCCCACTTTCGATGGCAGCTATAAGGAGTATCCAACTTTCTGGACAATATTCAACTCGCTGATCCATAGCAACCCGCACCTCAGCAACGTGGACAAGTTCCTTTTCTTGAGGCAGGCATTAAAAGGAACAGCAGCTTCACTTCTTGGCAATATGCCAGTCATCGGAGAGAACTACGACAAAGCTATACTACTTCTCGATAAGCGCTTCAACAAGTCTGGATGCATAGCAGATCTGCTAATCACAGAGCTCGAAAGGCTTCCACGAGCAGAAGAAGACGCTCAAAGTTGTAGAAAAGCTCTGATTAGTGTGACGGAGAAACTCACTCACATCGAATGTGCAGGAGTACCCTTGGACAACAACCGAATGTGGAGACGACTGATACTTTCGAAGTTTCCAGACTCGCTGAACGAGAAAGTGCTTCGCGAAGAGCAGAATGAAGGGAAATCATTCACAACTGAGATGATCCTGGACGTTCTTGAAAACGCTGTCGCTTTAAAGGAGACCCTCGCACTAACTACATCCGCATTCGGGGATTGCAACATCACGATACGCTCTGATTCCGACCAAGAAGTTGATGAGAGGCTGAACTACGAAGAAGAGTCAATCGCATACACTTCCAAACATAGACAAGGAGTTACATCGCCGAGAGATTTGAGTGCTCAGTGCATTTGCGGAAGTTATCAACATAACGCGACGCGATGCACAACATTCCAAACATCAGCGGAACGACGTGATGAAGCCAGGAAACAAAGGCTGTGCTTCAAATGTCTTCAAACCGATCACAGGATTAGTGATTGCACCAGCTCACAGTCATGCCACAAGTGTCACGGAAACCATCACACTGCCGTATGCATGGGTAGCTATTTAGCATCTAGAGGCACCCCAACCAGGAGATCACAGCAACGATCTGATCGCGATCAACATCTCCCAAGAGACCCTGAATTTGCACAAAATTCTGAAATTCTCCACAACAAGAGCACTAAACGAGAAGGAGGAATGCAGCACGTACTGATGACGGCGACTGCATTCGCATACGACTACACATCGACCAGCTATAAGCCCGTGACTGTCTTCTTTGATGGAGGTGCACAAAAGAGCTTCATCAACACAAGGAAGACCCAAGCTCTTGGCTTACCGGTGCTGCAAAACACCACTTTCAAGATTGGCGGCTTTGGAGGATCTACCGCAAATTTCACATCCAGTAAAGTCCCGCTTACTCTGAGAACAATGTCTGCCGGAGTCGCTGCCAAAGCTGTGAAGATACATACAAAGTCAATACTCACTTCCACGATGAGCACAGCTTGGCTAAGCGCAGAGGATAGAAGGTTGATTCGAAAAAGAAAGATTCGAGTAGCACAACCGGATCTGAAGACGCGACGAATCACACCGGACATTCTTATTGGTCAAGATCTAATTGATCAATTCATCTTGAGGGATCGACCATGTACAATTCTTCCGTCTGGGCTTATTCTCACCCCTACTGTTTTCGGCCATGCAATCTCCGGAAGCAGTCGTATGTACGGAATCAAAACGGAGGAGTATTCGCAAAACACCGCAATCACCAGCGCCTCCTACCATCCAGTTAGTAAAGGAGACTCAGTGAAGCAGAAGCCAACTACAACTGTTGAACAAACGAACCGCGCAAGTTCAAAACGCCATGTGAAGAAGCTCGACTGTTCGATTCCGGCACAACCTGTAAAGTCACCAACGAAAAGCAGAAGCGATCAACGCAACAACGCCTTTGATGGACTGCAGTTCAATCGCAAACGCCGAAAATCAAACTCATGGACAGTCGGTGAAGAAGAATACTGAAGCTCAACTGGGACATTTCGCTTCAGCGTTGCGCCTGGCCCCGAAGGCCGATCACGGCACGATGACCGACCACCGTAGGATTCTTAGACGAGAACACAAACCTGTTGTGGAACTCATGTGATATATGTAATTTAACTAATGTTGTGATGATGTAATTTGAATTTGTTAACGCTTCAGTAATAGTGTAATTTGTATTTTTTTGCTTTCGCGCCTTCCGTCGCGCGCCCCACTGTCGTAGATTATTTGCGAATCTACGACCTTTACCATTGTAGAGTCATATTGTATGCTATATTCAGTATCCACTAGTTTGTCGTTGACAGACACTACTGTTCACTGACCACTTAAGTCGCCAGGTCACCCCTCCACTGTGCTTGATAGTCTACTTGGCGGCTCCTACTTTCATGTAGGCAATCCTTGATTCTGTATGATACTGTTATTTGCCAGAAGTGAGCATTCAGGTTATCCACGCCCAAAATAGTGGCATAAAAGGGCCTGAATACTCAGTTCTGGGGTTGGTTCGATTATTACCATTATCGTCAGCGGCTGTTCCGCATATTCACTGTTAATAGTCAGCGGCTGCTCCGCTACTATCTGATAAACAGTTATACCCGTTGTGGTACCAGCTTGGTGTATACCAAACCGCCTTCGTCATGGAGCAGATACTACTGATTTCGCATGGTTGGTATGGGATCTCTAAGAACAAATGAAGAGTAACTTCAACAAATGATAGACTTTTACTTTGTGAGGGCATCAATTCTCGACTTGTCTTCAAGTTCTACTTCTTTTTTCATTGTGTCAAATAAGTCAACTTTCAGCAACAATTCGTGGCAATCTCGGATCGTTGTGCATTGTCTGAGATGCGAACGACTTCATTTTTGCTTATGACCCATATATCCTCGAATTTCATTGGTTCGATTTTCCTAACTTGTTATTAGACAGCGAGTGGTTTGCGCCCTTTTGTAGCTCATACTATCTTATATATAAAGCTGAATGTCTGTTTGTCTGTCTGTCTGTCTGTCTGTCTGTATGTCTGTCTGTATGTGTGTACGTATGTTCCGAATAGAAAATTCCATTTCTGAACCGATCCTGACCAAACTTGGCACACATACGCTACGGGCCCCGGCGGGTGTCATAGGCTACTTTTCGTCATCGATCGATATCGATTTTATCGATTTTTATCGATTTTTTTGCTGAGTTCACCTACGGGGCTGGGAGTTGGCACAGGGGGGTAATCGAGCATGGGGATTCCGAATACAATATTGGTTTTCAGGATTATCGATTACTTTTATCGATTTTATCGATTTTTTTGCAAAGTTTGAGCTACGGGGCTGGGAGTTCGCACAGGGGGGTAATCGAGCATGGGGATTCCGAATACAATATTGGTTTTCAGGATTATCGATTACTTTTATCGATTTTATCGATTTTTTTGCAAAGTTTGAGCTAGGAGGCTGGGAGTTGGCACAGGGGGGTAATCGAGCATGCTGATCATCCCCAAGGGGGGTGATCAGCATGCTCGATTACACCCCTGTGCCAAATTCCAGCCCCTAGCTCAAATTTTCAAAAAATCGATAAAATCGATAAAAGTAATGGACGATCTTGAAAACTAATATTGTATTCGTAATCAGCATGCTCGATTACCCCCTGTGCAAAATCCCAGCCTCGCATGTCAAAATTTACAAAAAATCGATAAAATCAATAAAAGTAATCGATAATTCTGAAAACTAATATTGTATTCGGAATCCCCATGCTCACATCCCCCCCCTTGTGCCAACTCCTAGCCCTGTAGGTGAACTCTGCAAAAAAATCGATAAAAATCGGTAAAATCGACATCGATCGATAACGAAGAGTGGACTGTGACACCCGCCGGGGCCCGAAGTGTATGTGTGCCAAGTTTGGTCCGGATACGGCGGAGCCGGGTAAGCCAGCTAGTGATCTATACAATATCAAAAAATGAGCGCGGTAAGATCAAAAAGTGAGAATTTACGGATTCACTTGCAGAACTTATTGTTAGTTAATAACATAATAGTTGGTTGTCTTTAGATTTGCTCCAGAATTTGCATATAAAGACTTTCCATTACCTGCACCTGTATTTTTGCCGCGCCTTTTTTTTGAGCAGCGATTCTCCTTCACATCTGCATGACAGTCGCAAGATTCAAAGGGGAAGAGGATGATGTTGCCTACACCGCAAACAAGTGAAATTTGTTGGATTTTTATGCACTCCTGTGTACATCGAACTATGATTGGCCTATTTTAACGTTGTGTTCGGGCGTGTTTTGATCTTCGCTTTCAATATTTACAATCATCAATCCCTCATGCATAGTTTAGCGACCGAGCTCATTGTAAACATTTGTAGCCAGTTTGCATACCTCTCAGATAGGACCTGTACATTTATTTTGGAAATATCTTCACAAAATTGTAATGTAACAAAGTGCACCTTTGATTTTGCGAAAAAACATCGAGAATAACGGAATACAACAGCTAACTAACCATCCATAAATTTGAAAATCAGAAACTTCAGAAACTGCACAAATAACATCAGAGATAGTGTAAATATTGAGTGTGTCGTCTCAATCGACGTTGTCCAAACGCTGGCTGTTAGGTTCTGCTTGGTTCTGAACTTCGCTACAAATCTTCACAGAGAGTTCGCCAGAAATGAACTCAAACTTTTCCAAGAGCTTCTCCTGTCAAAAGAATTTAATGTAAAACTTTGAATATGAAGAATTACCAACAAGATGAAAATATCACAAGAACATTATAAGGTTACCAGTAATGTCGGTTCTGTGCGAGACGCAAATGCAAGGGTCATGGATCCTTCTACAATACTCCCTCCTTGCAAGATTTTGAACTCTCTCTGAGGAAAAAAAACAAATCCGCTTATTCAAGTGTAACTCGGATCTAAAATGTGAAAATATCTCCAATATTTTTTATCACAACTTCAAGTGTAATAAATGACTAGCGACGTAGCATACTTTTCACCCCAAGACACAACGACTTTCTTTTCCACAAACGCAGCCTCGTTTGGTGTGGAAAGCACTGCCCCACTTTCCACAACGATGTAACTTCCAGTCTCTATGTCTTTGAATGTGATATTCTTGAGCTGGAAAAAGACATCAACGTGTGCTTATATAGGAAGAAAATCTGGAATGAAGGATTCAACCCACTCCTGCTTTGATTGTGTCTGTGAATTTATACGGGACTTCACGCGGTCGAGCGGTATCCAGCAGATTTCTTAGTGGGGTAAGATTGCTAAAGCATGAGATCTAGTGCTGAACTAAGGGAAAGGATCAAGCGTGATCTCGATGTGACATGGTTACCCTCATATTTTTGTTGAGCAGCGAAGAAAAGGGACTATAATACACCTTCGAGTGCGTAAATGTTGTAAAGCGTGACCTGCTGTGATATGTATCTCTATTGTTCTCAGACAATCGACCGGACCCCTCCGCCAGACAGTCGGAATCTGCCAGAGTCGCGCCGGACCCAGTTGACCAACGTCGCGGTGACATCACTGGCAGGCAAGTGGGACGCTTCTCCGGCCCTGCTGCAAAGGTACGCCATTTCTGCTCCGGAGGTACGCCAGATTTGGCAGAGCCGCGCCGGGGAAATTTGCCCGGCGCGAGTCCGCCAGATTTGGAAGAGCCGCGCCGCAGAAAATCGGAGGGGTCCGGAGCACAAATGGGAGGTCTCTGGAGCAGAAAATGGGAGGTATCCGGAGCAGAAAATGGGAGGGCTCCGGAGCAGAAATGGGAGGTCTCCGGAGCAGAAAATGGGAGGTATCCGGAGCAGAAAATGGGAGGTCTCCGGAGCAGAAATGGGAGGTCTCCGGAGCAGAGATGGGAGGGCTCCGGCGGACGAGTGGCAGACCCACCGCTGGGGAAACCCCGCGGCCCTGCCATTTCTCCGGCGGAGGGGTCCTATCCGCTGTCTGAATTCACAGAATTACTTTGTTCCGCTTACATAAGCAGAGAAAAAGTTAGATGCTCAAAATAATATGCCGTAACCTGCTTATGCAGCATCCTACCATTTCTTCAATGCAAGCAGCAACAAACAGGTCAGTACCAGTTCAGACTGTCTTAACAAAGTTTAACAACAATGCGACTTACCGTGAGTCCTTGAAAAGAGGCCTCAAGTTGTACTCGAGTTTCAAGCGTTCAATTTGCAAGGCTATTTCTCTGCTTTCCAAATAATCGCTTTGAGATGCCATGACACTCACAAAGCTAAAAGAACAATGGTCACAGTACTTTGGACATTTATCACATTTACGAACATCTATTGAGAACAGTAGTCTATTAGGTTGTCCGGAAATTAATGCAGGTTTTGAATTCCAACCGCAGTAAGTCATACAATTTTCATTTCTAAGCAGGTTGCAAAGTACCATTCGATAGAACAAAGCAAGCTCTACAAGATGGCTATCCTGCCTCAGCAACATCTCTGATCCACGACGAGCCAAAAACTAAAAAGATTCAGTTGCCCAAAAAATTGAGAAAATTCGTAACTCAGTTCATAAAAATCCTACAAAAATCCTAACTTGCTCACGTAAACGCAATCCACATAGGGCATCTACATACGCCGTTGCCGTAATTTTCTCTGTTAGAAATCAAAAAAAACGGAAATTTTCGTGCATTTGTCAAGGTGATGCTGCGCCGTTCCAACATAAGTAGTTGCATACTACAAACCTGTAGAAGTACAAATGTAAATTTTCAGCTCTCTACAAGCTACAGTTCTCGAGAAATATCTAATATAGCTTTGCCTAGTTAGGGGGTCCGAGCTAAAATTCAAATTTCTCGGGAACTAAAGCTTGAGAGAGCTGGAAATTTAAGTTTGTACTTCTATAGGTTTGTAGCATACAACTACCTATGTTGGAACGGCACAGCATCACTTTGGCAAATGCACGAAAATTTCCGTTTTCTTGATTTCTAACAGAGAAAAAATACGACAACGGCGTATATAGATGCCCTATGTGGATTCTGTTTACGTGAGCAAGTTAGAATTTTTGTAGAGGTTTTTATGAACTGAGTTACGAATTTTCTCAATTTTTCGGGCACTTGAATCTTTTTAGTTTTTGGCTCGAAACTCGTCGTGGATCGGAAGTGTTGCTGAGGCAGGATAGCCATCTTGTAGAGCTTGCTTTGTTCTATCGAATGGCACTTTGCAACCTACTTAGAAATGAAAACTGTATGACTTTGGAATTCAAAACTTGCATTGATTACCGGACAGCATAATAACACAGGTCACGTAAATTTTTTTAAATTCCGCCAATCGCCCAAAGCGGAAGTATTTGGCACGCCAGCCATCAAAAATGCATTCTTGTGATGAAGTGGTGGCATACAGCAGATATTGAGGCTTAGTTTATGGGGGGTCATCCGACATGAGGGTCAAGAATATCACACTTTTCTTGCACAAAAACGTCTGTGTTGTTAAGATGGGAGTATTGTAGATGAGTAAAGATCTCAGATTTGCTCAGAACTTCGTGTAGGGGAGTTCTTGAGCATCCTGATTACAGTTATAATCTCAGTAAGTGAGCCTTTTTGCGGGACCTGGTTGACGCACCATAGTTTTGACAAGGTTTCATTTGACCCTATCAGTCGGCCATATATCTATTGCGATGGCGTACCGAGGAGGGAAAAGTGAGGGGGAACCGGGAGCCCCTCCCCCCCCCCCACGTGAATGGGTGAACGTGAACGCGAGATTTTGAAAAGTCACTTATATGAGTTATAAAAATGTGTAAGTGCTTTGTTTATTCATACATTTGAAAAATTTTCAATTTTTCTCAAAAATTTGATTAGTCTTAGCCCTGAAATAATTCCTGGAATTTCGGAGGAGCCCGCAAAAATCTGCGGAAAGCATTCACAAATCTCCTGGAAGTGTGCGGCTGACACCACGCACCTTCATTAGAAGAATTTTTTTGACTGCCCCCCCCCTCCGGAAATTCTGTTTACGCCATTGACCCACTGTACATCAAAAAATTGCCCTTGTTCGCAAGATTGAGTGATATTCGTGACCAGCGCGCTAATCCCTAGGACCAAAAATTAGCAATCTGTGGTTTTGACATCCGTGTCGAACTCCTCCCAACCAGGGCCCGGCACCGATCGTCTGGAAGCAGGCTGAACTTCGTTTTCAAAGCAAAAAGCAAAGGAGAAATCGTTTTTGACGAGTCGGTGCCGAACATCAAGAGTAAGCGCCATTTAGTCGAACGCAAACTTTTCGGACGGGTTACCACACGATTGACATGCTCTATCGTGTATGGCGGAAAGTGCGCGCGGTTTGAAAGCAAGGCTAAAATAAACAAATTGCTTGTTTACAGCGCGCACAGAATCATATAACACCAAAATTGAACTGTATGCATAGAAAATTATTTGAGGAAGAATTATGTCAAAAGTTTTGGAAACTTATGTGAACGAATACCTTTTTCAAAATTAGATCGTCTCCAGACGGCCACCAGACGATCTGAGATCGTCTGGAGCATATATTTTCCTCACTTCACATAAGTTTCGGATCTTTTTAGCATGGACGGATTCCCAGTTCAAAAATCTATCCCTGAGCATGAAGACATTTTCATATCATTGCCCTTCCTTTGTTTTTTGCCTTCATTTCTTCTCTCTTTGTTAAATATTGCGCTCTAATGCCAAAGACTTGTGAATGCGTAGTATTCAGCTCCAGTTTGGATTTTCACTCTTATCTTACGTTTTTTCTTTCAGACTAGTAAATCTTTCTTGATTTCATCTTCTCCTAAGCAGGTAGGTCAAAGGGGACTTCGTAATACTTCCGAAAGGCAGGGGAGACGGTTTTCAGAAACCCTAGAAACCGACTCGTGCCGGGCCCTGCTCCCAACCATACAGGGACCAATAACCATACAGGGAGGGGGTTTCTTCCAAAACAGAGAAGATTTGTTTTCTATTCAGCTCTTTTATTTTCCTTTACCCTTTAACGAACGAGATGGACATTCATAACACGCGATTTCTCCAGCTCCAAAACGAACTGCAAGGAGTTTAGACGGTCGCATGCGACGTTCGCAACGCCGCATCGATTTGCAACAATTTACTTTCGCCACTCCTCTGCCCTAATAAATCAAGCTGGCGCATGATCAGAAAGTTCTGGACAATAGATTTGTGCCATCACGATGGCGTTCTTATATTGGAACGAGAGCGGTTGCAGGAAGCAGGAGGAGACAGTTGCACCTAACTACAGCAGACAAGTACATTATCAATAAGACGCTTTACAAGTACTAAAGGATATTTAGGCAGAGATTGAAAACGACTAATGTGCGCTCAGGGATTTCGTAATCTCTATTTATTAAAAGTGCGTAGTTGGAACGGAGGCGAGGTCCCACCACGAATCAATATGCAAACACATTGATTCATAGGACCGCCGATCCGTTTTTTGCACTGGTTTAAACCAACTATAAAACGTCCGATGGGCAAGCAAAGGTCTTCTTCTCAAGCCAAATTTGCGACTGCTTCCTTTGCTTCGAACAACGAAAGAAAAATGTAGATCTTTTAACCAAAAATCATGCCAGACCCACCCGAGCCTTGATCTTGTGTAGGTTCACCGATGTGCTTGCTGCGATCGTGAACCACCTCTTCGACCCTGTCTTGTTCTTCGGGGAGGACTGAATCGAAAATTGACTGGCTCAATAGGCAGTGCGTAAATCAGTACGGCGGAAAGGTGGGTTTAGCTGTTAGTACGGTATTATAAGCCCTTTGCTGTTAGTTTTATTCCAGACGCAAATAACTAGGGAAAGGGGGTTTTATTAACCGCGGAGCGCATGAGACGCACATGGTTCACAACAGCGCGCACGCCGCGTTGCGCCGTCGTCCTGCAGCGCCCTCCCGTCCGTCCAAGATTGTGGCTGGTGAGATTTTGGGTTGTATAATAGAGGTATCCCTAACTAAGTAATCGCAAAAATCCCACCCACTGCAAAAGATGAATATCAAAGCAAAAAACGTTTTAGAAGGTAGAGGCAGTTTAGATAACCCCGCCTACTAGCGTGAGTGGTCCGAAGATGCAAAGTTCAAAATTGGGCTTACAAGGGAAGGATAGCAACATCAGTCGGCAATTGAAGATGAGATTTATAGATAGGTGCGCCTTGGGTGAGTGACTTTTCATACGATGAGCAGTTCCGAGGTGCGAGGTGTGAACACCTACGGCTAAGTGTCAAGTCTCGCACCTCCGTGTCTAGTATACTGTAGAGAGAGGGGGGGGGGGAGGGGGACTTTTCATACGAATGCCTCCACATAATCTTTTGGCAAAGATCCAGTAAAAACTGGCACCATGCCAGGTTTGGGCCTGCTGGCTCCGTTCCAAAAAAACATCTAGATTAGGTTTTGCAGTACCGCGAATTTGGATAAATTTGGAAAACTTAAATACTGTATGGATTCAAAAAGTGTTTTGCTGTGAAAAATAACACTATGATCGTTCCACTTACGAATTTTTTAGTATTCAAGTCGACATAATTCGGTCTCTTTTGCAGTTCAAGATGATGAGATTGAACAATCCTTAAATTCCCTCATATATTTCTTTCGAAATTTCAAGTAATTCTAGAACTTCTTAAAACACCAAATAGTGCTATATGCTGCCCATCTGGCAATAGGAATCGCGCCTCTTGACATATCCACACCCATTGGAGGGCATGCGACTCGATAAAGCAAACATTCATTACCACACTTGTGCCAGTTGTTTGCGAAAATGAATTCGCTGTGGCCTGACGATCTTTACTATGACACGCTATTTCAACCCGATAAGCTTTATACAACAGATAAAATCAAGATATTCTCTAGTTTACGTATTTTTGATAATGAACTCATTTTAGTCCATTGTAATCAGTAATTGGACGTATTACCAGCACCCTAGCATACGCTAGAAGGTCAAAGTGATCGGGGAGCGTTCGTATGAAAAGTCCCGCTTCCCCCCCCCCCCCACCTAGGCGTAGTGGAGAATCTTACTCATTACTTGGATGGAGAGGTGCGATGTAGGTGTGAGGTAGGTGCGAAGGCTAGGTGCGAAATCCCCGATCGTATGAAAAGTCCCCCCCCCCCCCCCGTGCGCCTTTAAACGCTGATTCCAAATAGGCTTTCCTTTTCAGCGGAATAAATTTCCAAACAGGGCTCAGCATAGGTGGCGCTTTCACATGGTGGATGTCGTTTTTTGAGGGGAAAGCAGGGGATATCGTAAAGTTTTCATTGGTGATTAACGGATCTGACAAAATATACCGCATAATTCTACACTTTGTAAGCCCAAATTCGAGGCTCTAATGTTATTTTACCAGCAACAGGCAAATTAACAAGTTAACGATTAGTACATAAACTTGTGTGTACACGATCGCAACGTGTTAAAACATGAATTTTATGCGCAAAGAGATAAATAGTCGGTTTGTTCACAACGACTAAGCAATACTGAGCCATCAAATTTAATGCATAGTTTCGCGACAATGATGAAAAGAAAAGTATGAAATTATGGAAAAATTATGTGAATGAGAGAAGTTGTACGTACTTTTTTGAATTTGGGTTGCTCCCGCGCAACTTGGGAGCACTCTGAGGTTGCGCGAGACCAAACAAAGTCATAAATTACATCCTTCCTCACATAACTTTTCGAAATTCTTTACATAAATCCAATCTTTAGTCCACTCTCTACCTATGAGAACTTATCTTAACCCAAGTTTTATCCCGCCTGCCTTTGCTAGGGCTTTTGATGATAGAAAAAACCTCCTTTTTCGCCTTCTGTCGTTTTATATCTGATTTTCTTGACTTTTCCTTCAAATTTATCAACTTACCGTTCACTGTAGATTATAAGCCTTACTTCTACAAAAGCGCAAAAGGTTATTCGTAAGATTCTGCAATGTCAAAAGGGACTTCTTTTCCAAGGTTCTCAAATGCCACCTCGTGCTGGGTCCTGTTTCCGAAGGAAGTTATGAGCGTTTGAATGTCTATATTCGCCAAGCATTGAGTGACTTAAGATCAGCGAAAAGCTCTAAAACAACCTATGCAATTCCCACCGGCTTTGTTCCTTCCTCGCAAACAATATACCTGATACAAAACTGATTTTCCTCTTTCCGGTGTTTTTGTACAGCTTCTCGCCAATTTGAGGCCACCTAAACCTTGACAAATTTAGACGTTCAAACACCCGCAGTTTCTTTCGGAAACTTATTCCGCAAAAAAGGAAAACAGATTTGGAATCAGCGTACAAAGACGCGTCTACTGATAAACATCTCATCTTCAATTGCCGACTAATGTTGGTATCCTTCCCTTGTCAGACATATCTAGAGCTGTCATAAACCCGCCCATTATATCAGTTTCTGATACTCCTTTACACCCTAAGCCGCCGCTTTCGAGCTCATTTCATACAGACCATCCACGATGGGGGCGGAGCTACCTGGGCCGCTTTTCCTTCTGAAGGGGTTTTCTCGCTTTAAAATTCATCTTTTGCAGCGGGAATTCAGCGACTGGCGAGTTAGGTCTCCCGTTATCTTACAGCTTTGGATTTCAAAATCCTTAATTTTGACATCTAAAAGAAGCGCACAAAGCTCACGCTTTTTCGAGTGCTCTACCCAATTATAAAGATAACGAACCTTATTTCGCGAAAGAAATGCACATCTTATTATGTTCTCAATATCTTCAGCTGTCATTTTGCAAATAGAATCGAGAAATTCGTCTGAGTAAGCTTTTATAGCTTTGTCAATATTCATTTTCTCCCGTAAGAAGAGAAAGATTGTAGCTGTGCATTAACATGAAATGAAACAATTTCAAGATCCGAACTGAAAAAGTCAGTGTGTCAAATATGTTCATATTAGTGATCCTAGGATGGAGGGGGGGGGGAGGCAATGAAGATTTTCTTCGAGTAAAAGTGCGTAGCATTAGCCCACTCCGAAAATTCGAATCCTTATCGAAATTTCGCTGGCGTCCGCAAAGAGAAAAATGTGTTACAAGGCTAAAAAAATCTCTTAATGAATTTATCTGAATGGGTAGCTAAAACGCTCCAACGTGCGAAGATTTTTTGATTGCAAAGATTTTTCTATCTCCCCGCGGAAAAAAAATCTTTAGTCTAGCCACTGGAAAACAAGCATCAGCCAGATTGTGAGCCCATGAAAGAGCAGAAGAATGAGATGGACAAATAGATGACCTAAATTTGAGTGAACGATTTTCTGGACAATTCCCCCTCTCCATTTCCAGAAAAGAAAGATAGCACCCCCCCTCACTTCACAAAAAATGGGCAACCGTCACTTACATACAAGCTAGCAGTGAAGGATGAACTTTTGATTGGGAGGAAATTGCAGGACTGCCTTACCATAAGACAA
The DNA here is from genome assembly GCA_958299035.1 of Cylicocyclus nassatus. Classification (NCBI taxonomy): domain Eukaryota; kingdom Metazoa; phylum Nematoda; class Chromadorea; order Rhabditida; family Strongylidae; genus Cylicocyclus; species Cylicocyclus nassatus. Next base: position 19,394,785 of record CATQJL010000223.1, read on the forward strand.
GGGGGCGTGCTCACTGGTTTCCAGAAAAATACAAAGAGTCTTTGCGTCTGATGGTAGATGGAATCCCACTATAAGAACGATTTCGATGAAGAAGCAAGAGTTCGAAAAGAATCTGATGATTCTATTTCAAACAGCTGACAGGATGTTTGGAAAACATTATCTGTATTGGCAAAGCAAAAGCAAAGCACGCACATTGTGCTTATAAACTGCCCTGCATGATTTTGTTAGCAGTTTTAGTCCGACATTTAAACCTTGATAAAAAATATGAATTTAATCGCCTTGAAAAATTGTGCTGTCAATGGATAAGTTTTTTTCCAGGAGATACCTCCTTTTCAAAACGAGAATATTTGATAAATTGTAAATATAATGGCACTTAAAGCAATAATCAAGTAGTGGAAGACAAAAAGAGACGGGTTGCCCTTTTGATTTGCTTGAATTCGCGTGAAACATTTGTAAATAGCTCTTAGGATCGCCTAATTGAGTGAAATTTGTTTGCTCAACTGCAGAGTAGTATTCAGATCTAATTATCTACCATATCTTTTGCCTTCTCGAGAATAGACCAACTGCGGAAGCTCTTTTGACACTTCATCATTCCAACCTTTTTTTGTGAAAAGGTACCCATGGATTTTGCGGTCAATTTTGAAAGGTTTTTTTAGCATTTGTCTGTATAGGACGGAATACTTCAAGGTAATAAAGTAACAAACTATAGAAAAATCATATGGTGCTGTCTAGATTTTGCAACTAGAATGAAAGAGAGTAAAAAAAATGGTTGCTCTATCCCAGTAAAGTCGAGAGCACGAAATCGCTCAAATCGCTGTAGGCTGAACGCCCGCGAGCCTGCCTGCAACGCGGCTGCCAAGTACGGGCGCTATGATGACTCATGCGCGCGAATGCCAATGTTAGCCCCCAAGAGACACGCTCGCGGGCCTTCAACCTGGGCGATTTCGTGCAGTCAACTATTAGGTTGGCACATAAGTTTTTGCAACTTGGTGCAACTTTTCCCGTAACTTTTTTCCTATTTTATGTAGCAATCTCATTTTGTGGCATCATATAGACCGTGATGTAAGCTGCAAGTCTGCGCAAACCGTTTGATTTTTGATAACGTAGTACAAAAAATCTAAGCATTTTTTGAAAACTGCTGAAAATCGATGTTTCACGATTTTTTGGCAAACATAGCCCTACGAAACCTGATTCAAACATATGAAAAAGCAATTATGGGCAGCATGTAGCTGGAAGTCGGCGCATTGAAATCAGTGAAAAAGAAACGAAATTTAGACACAAATTAAGGTGGGGCGCCTTTGAGAAGTTGAACAAGTCAAATGCGTCAAGTTTTGAAGGCAATTTGTCAATAACTAAGCTGCGAAAAGTCAGAATTCGCTATAGCTTTGCACTATAGAGTAATCCTATGCGGTAAACACGAATATCATATTCATTTGTTGCTAAGATGAAATTCATCTTTTGATCTCACGAACGAGGCCTTTTCGTGCGAAACGGATCTCATTTTTGTGATCGGCATGTCAAATAAGCCCTATAGGCCAAGTTTCAGCAAAATCTGATGCATTCTAAAAATTTTCCCATAGTGCCGTAAACCTACCGTAATCCTTACATAAGATGGTAAAATTCGGCAAAAATGTGTGCATTAGAAGCTTACATGATATTCCTTATATTGCCAAAAAATGAATGCGCTACGTTCAAATAGACAAAAGTTATATAAAAAGTTGCATTACTTACTCAGACAGCGGATTAGGACCCCTCCGCCGGAGAAATGGCAGGGTCGCGGCGTTTCCCCAGCGGTGGGTCTCCCATTTGTCCGGCGGAGCCCTCCCATTTCTCCGGCGGCAACCTCCCATTTCTGCTCCGGATACCTCCCATTTTCTGCTCCGGATACCTCCCATTTTCTGCTCCGGATACCTCCCATTTTCTGCTCCGGAGCCCCCCGATTTTGTGCGCCGGAGCCCCCCGATTTTGTGCTCCACAAGTCTGCCGCGGCATACTGTAATTAGCCCTAATCAAAGGCAGCTTCCAGGCAGATCTGGACCTATGGGGCTTTTACATGGAAAGTGCTTTTGGGGCCCTAACTAAGGCACTGCCGAAGCAGCAGTTCAGGTAGTGCTCTAATGGCCGAGATATTCCCCTCGAAACAGACCCCCCGCGAACGTATTCGCATGGATTCATGGCAGTTTCGCGCCAGGATCCACGCTTTGCGCCATGAATCCATGCGAAACACGGTCGCGGGGTCCAGTTTCGAGCAGAATATCTCAGGCGTTAGAGCACTACTTGAGCTGCCGGTTGGGTAGTGGCTTAGTTAGGGCCCCAAAAGTACTTTCCATGTAAAATCCCCATAGGTCCAGACTTGCCTGGACGCTGCCTTTAAGCTCCAAAGCCCAATTTTGTCTCTAAACCCCACCCAAATAAGCCGAATAGGACCCCCTCCCCCCGGGTAGGAGTTTAGCGCGACCCTCACCCCGTACTCTATCCCCTCCCTCTCACCCCTAGCGTTTGTGGATAGAAGATAGAAGAAAGAACGAAGAGATAAGACATTTATTTCAAATTTTTCAAACTTTCGATGCTTCATGATCTCTTCGAAACATGCTTGATATTCACTTTCTAACATTCCCTTTTCTGAATCTTCACTGGGATCTCGTAGCCGAACATTGATTCCAGCGAAAACATGCATTACATCGTTGCCCAAACTATCAGCGATCGAACAGTCAGCATCTCTGCAGAATACCATTAATGGTGAAATTGCACAAGAACGAGGCAGATATAACTGAAGGCAATACACTCATCAGTCCTCTCTGTCTTTGAGAGATTACGAAATTCTTTTGGAGAAAAATAGATGAAGTGAAAAACAATCCAACCATTTTGAGCTAAATGATGACATGTGATGTAATGATTCATGATTCAATTCTGGTTTTGTTATATCAAAAAGATTTCAAACCTAAACCTATTCTTTAAGTTTGCCCAGCTTTTGTTTCACATTATTTTCGCATCATTGAAATCTAATACTTACGATGACGGCAGCAAAAAATCATACCACGATGAGTTTGATTAATCTCGTAAGTGAAGCGTACGCGATAATTTTTGTTACGCCTTTTCAAATAATGCTTTTCCACTATAACAAAATTATTTATGAGCTTCAGAGATCTGCGTGTAACGACATGTTCTTCTTTTGTGTCGACCTAATTTTATGCGCTAAGGATTCGCATCTGGCCCTGATTATGAAACTGAATCTCTACCTGGACAGTAAGTACTGCATCTGCTTAAGAAGTTCGCTTTGCGCATCTTCGTCAGTATAACGCAGTAATGATGACAACAGCGTCACACCTTCCATATCCTTCCCATTAATATCCACATATTCGGACATCTCGTCCAGAAGCCATTGCACAATTCCATAATGGCCTATACTAATAAGGCTACACTTGGACTATATTTGGTTTCTCCAGCTCAATACCTTTAAGGTAAGCAATGGATAGTGGTGTTAGCTTCCAATCATTCTCTTGCTTGAGGCAGCTCGGATCAACACTAGTCAGAAGCTTTAGACATTCTAGCCAATCGTAAGCAGCAGCATAGTGTGCAGGTGTGTTGTTGGAAGAATCACCCTAGAACATGGCGTTACTAGCAATTCCAATTCGAATATGTATTTGATACCTTGAGAAAGTCAGCTCCTTTTGCCAGTAACATAGCCGCGCAATGTTCTTGTCCGTTAATGATAGCATGCGATAAAGCTGTACGTTTTTTGTGATCTTTAGCCATGATGAGAGCACCATGGGCGATTAGGATTTCAGCGATTTCGAGGTTCCCAAGAGAACAAGCTATCTGTAATTGTCAACTCTGAAGAGTGGCTAACTTTGATTAGTGTTCCATTATCAAAATGCGATCCGTACAGCATCTGGACAAGCTCTATTTCCAGAAAAAGCAATATCAAAAGTTGAAAAAATAGATAGAATGATATTTTAAATAGGTAAGTGCTACCACAAGTACAAAAATATTGTCAGAATTAACGAGAGCAAATCCGATGCCATCTTCCCTACGACTTGAAGGATTGAACTAAAACATCCAAGCGCCAGCTTTTTTGATCTTTCGTGGCCATTTGAACTTGCTGGTCCTTCAGCAAAAGCACTGGCCACATCCAGCGAACCCATCCTTGCGGCTACGACCACCATGCCGTCCATGAAGTTCACATTAAGATTGACGGCTTAACAGGGATATTCAAGACCCAAAAAGGACGGGTGATGATATTGAACCAGAAAAAAAGAATAAATGGTTGATGCACTCACCAGATGAGACATTTGGTTCCTTAGACACCTTGACTAAATCTTTATAACTCATTCCATTCATTACGAGATCTTTTCCTGACTCCCACTCAGTCTGCGACTCAAAGTTCAAAAACGCATTATTTCCCTCTCGGCCACCTAGAAAATTCGGAATTGTAGACATTAACATTCATTGTGATAAGATACCTCGCGTCATCTCCACTGCTCTAGTTGCACGACCCAACATATAAAAATTGGACTGTCCAGTGGTTTTCTGAAACATTAAGTTGAATAGTTCTGTCTTTAACTTATAGAATGAGCTCACCTTCGAAAGAGATTTGGTTCTCTTCGTGAGGTTTTTCCCGGTTTTAGCTGAGATCTGAGCTCAAAATACTCTTGCCGAACAGCATCGTTGTCACACAAAAGAGCACAACCATCTGGTGTTTTATCTTGCGCGTACGAAAATTTCAAAGAACATGAGGATGCGTCGATGTATCTGAAAACATCTGACTGATCAAGTCTTAGAAATCAAGACTTTCGGAAACTAGCAGCCTTACGAGACTTGTGTCCACTGGTAGCTAACAATGCTGCCATCGTCCTTAGCATTGCCATTAAGAACAATGGAAGATTCGGGAAGTGTATGATTACCGCCAGCATCAGCAACTAAAATTGTGATTTCATAAGACCAGAACTCAATTTCACACGGTAACACAGCAGCATGGAGCCATTGAAGAAGAACAGAGAATAATTGAATTCAAAAAAAACATAACATAAAAGTGCGACATTCAAGAAACAACTCGCCTGGAGGCAGATTTTGAGCTTAAGCTGACACTGAAGGTGATTGAGTGCAACCGCACGAAAATTTGAAACATAAACCTGAAAACGAGGAACTTACAACAACATAAACGCCAACGCGACGAAGAGCAACGCGGAAAAGAAAAAAATGGTAAAGAAACGCGGGAAATCAACAAAAACAAAGAAACGACGACTAAAATATGGAGAAAGAGCGTAAACAGAGGACTCATCACCGTGGAGTTAGACGTTTGCTTGCTACGCGCCAAATCGATACGCAGCCTGCTCCGGGGCCCTCCCATTTCTGCTCCGGATACCTCCCATTTTCTGCTCCGGATACCTCCCATTTTCTGCTCCGGATACCTCCCATTTTCTGCTCCGGAGGCCTCCCATTTCTGCTCCGGACCCCTCCCATTTTCTCCGGCGCGGCTCTTCCAAATTTGGCGGACTCGCGCCGGGCAAATTTCTCCGGCGCGGAGTCCGCCAAATCTGGCAGAGTCGCGCCGGAGAAATGGCGGACCTTTGCAGCAGGGCCGGAGAAGCCTCCCACTTGCCTGCCAGTGATGTCACCGCGATGGACCGCCCATTTGCCCCTCTCTCATTGGTCAACTGGGTCCGGCGCGACTCTGGCAGTTTCGGACTGTCCGGCGGAGGGGTCCCGTCGATTGTCTGAGTATGTGCCAACCTAATATATCTGTTCGACTGAGGCATCGCACCTTGCTCGGCTTTCGCGGGCGCTTGGCAAGAGTAGTCTGAATATCGAGGCTCTGCGGATGCGTATCGCGTGTACAAAGGGCACTGCACATGAGATAAGGTGTAGATGACTAAACTTCAGATGTTTTCAGGATTCGAAGATACACTAAACGATAAAGATGCACTAACCTCTTACCTTCCCGTCCATATAGTGATCAAAGAATCATTTATGGAATCAGATCCGAGTTTAGGCATAGGAAAAACCCCTATCCGGAATGTAGTGTCGACAATTTTTGTATTACAACAGAATGGACTACTTCATATATGAGGCGGTCGAATTTTGGTGACGACTGCGAGCGCTCAGTGCTTGCCAATGATTAGTAATTTTGAAGCTGCGCCTCTGGTTGGCTCTGCAAGGAAAATCCTATTGACAAGAAGAAAACTCTCGAAGGATTTGAGCTCAACTGTCTTTGCCAGCTGCTTTCACCGAGATCTTCAGTTAACACAGTGTGCTCCGCGCTTACAAATCTTGAAAAAAAAAGTATACAGGTTCAGAGAGTTTGTGGTATTGTCCACTTTTGATTCAATTCATGTGCTTCTGGTTGTCGTGCTCGCCAAATCTAGAGATCATCAAATCAACAAGAGAAAAGACATCACCTATTTATCTTGGAAATTAACCAATGCAGCTTCCCCATATCTTTCTCCAAATGGTGGTTTCCGAAGACATCATTTTCTATGTGAAACTTTGTACAAATTCTGAAAGCTTTTTTCTTCTAGTTTATGACATACGCTTTCCTTTTTGTGAGAGTTCATTTTGAACAACGTCCTTGGGAAAAATCTCTTTTTTTGCACTGGATTCATCGGTAAAAGCGCAATAGATCAATAAGAATTCCGCGACTATGCACATGGAAAAGGGTTCCAGAACTTTTTTGTATTGAAAGTTTTTGTTACCTTGCGCTGTAGCCACCGTCCTTACGCCCCATCCTGAACAACCTTGAACGCAAAGAACTGCCCTATACAGAGGAGATACTCGTACGTCTGGTAACAGAGGAGAGGAAGCTGTTTCCTTCTCCAGCTATAAAAAATTCCTTGTAAAAGACATTGTTTGTCTTATCAGAGATAATGAAAAATGAATTTGGTCTAAATTGGACTCTCGAAAGATAAAAAGGAAAACAACAACTAAGGCATCTCGTACATATCGTACCACAGATGGCCTGCCTAATGTAGTGTAGAACAGAATCGGTTCTCCGACTCTATACTCGCAAGCACTGATTTCTACTTAAACTGCATTAACACTCAGTCAAAGTGGGAACTTGAAAGGTGATGTACACCGGTAAATAGACCTTGATACGCTAATCTCAAATATACCTCAAACCAGTGACTTAGCATATTTACAAAAAAAAGCGAAAAAGATCGCTTACTAACGAGATCTGCGTGTACTTCAAATAACCATTATCTGTCCCGCGACTGTGTATCACTTTGCCCGCGTATAGCATTATTTGATAACGATCTCATATAACATTATGATTTGTTGGCCGTAGTTTTGAATACAGAAAAGAGGCTATAGTTATAAGAGTAGAAATCCATACAGTCACGGACACTGCTGATCCAACTGCCAAAATGTCTCTGGACATACACACTGTAGCTTGCTCTTTCGCGGATACTGAAAGTACACTTTTAAGATGAATTAGGTCAAAGCAAACACGAACCTTGAGCAGCGTAACTACGCAGAAATGATTCGTCTTCTACAGCAACTCGTCCGGTGACTTCAATAATACTGTCGTCATCTCGAATGGACGTAACTCGGCGACGCTGGCGGGGTGGAGTTGAGCCGCATTTCTAAGTTTCCAGTTTGTCAAAACCATCTACACCTTCTCTAATATTACTCGTGCTAACTAGTATAGTTTTCTACCACCCATGCGCGGAAGCACAGTATTGGTAGTTTACAGTGAATGACACATATGGAATGAAAGTCCTGAATTTCTTTTCAAATTCGACATCCACTATCTTCGAGTCATTTGTAACTTAATATGCCTAGTGCACACACTACACGCTAACTGACGAACTGCAAAACTAGAACATGCTCATTTCTTGTGATTTCTCCTTCTTTCCTTCTCTTGTTTTTATTGGTTACATGTTAGTTAGTAGAACACATTTCTACAGTTTGTTGGACTAGAAAATGTTTTACTGGGAAGTTTCAAGTATGAGTGCCGTCGCTAATAGGGTATAGTGTGCATTTTCACACATTAAGTTACAAATGACTCGAGGTTAGGTTGTGTAATAAGTCCGTTCGCATTTTTTGTCTCAATTTTTTCTCAGTATCTTACAAAGCATTTGGCAAAGTGTTTGTATGCATTCAGAAGCTTCGATTCTGTTCTACCAAGCTACCATCACTAGATTTCTAGCTGTTGAGAATTTGAATAAAAAATTCGACTGGAAACCAAAAAATCTGAGAGAGCGCAAATCCTATTTTCGACAACTATGTTACGCCGCGTCTCGAAGGGGTTTGAATGCTTAGAAACAGCTCGGAAATTTTGCGATGTGTATGATTAGAATACTGTAGCTCCCATAGATTACTTATAAGTGCTGAAATCTTTCAAAAACTCCTACTGTTATAGGTATGTTTTTTGATGTCTCTTCGGCGTCAACGTTAAGAATCTGAAGGCACCTTTGAGGGAGAGTGGTAGCCGAACAATCCAGAAATTGGAAGGCAACGCGGTCTATGATTGCTAAATCATCGAATAAATGGGTTATATATTCAAAAGTTCGGGGGGCACACACATCTTATTGTTAGACCAGCCGCTCTCTGCCGCTACGCGGCAGGTTCGGCTGGTACACGGCAGCTTCGCTTCCGGTAAATCTTTCGTTTTGTTCTTTATTGAAAGTGAAATGCAGAAAATTTGCCATTTTGCACGAACTACTTCGTTTATAACCGGCGCAGAAAGAACAACCGTGGACAATTTCGGCTTTGTCAGTTTATTTCGAATTAACACCAAGCAATGGATATTACGTGAACTGCGAAAAATCAATAAATTGAAAGGGTCGATCATTATCGTTGAACAAACGGCTCATTAAAACACATCCCACCCATGCGTTATGCCTGTCAAATTTGGTCTATATTCCATAACTCCTTCTATCGTTTTCAAGCAAAGATAATTTCTAGGCCAAAAGTGCAAAAATCCATAAGTCGATAGCAACAAACCGTGTGTATCGAACAAATGGCTTATTAACAACGGCGCACACCATGCATTACGTCTGCCAAATCTGCCTTAAATCCTATGATTCTTTTTCTATTCATCGTGAACGAACATAAAAAAGGGGTAAATCAAATCTATAAATCTAATCTACAGGGTGTCCCAAAAGTATGTATCGAACGTTTGATCGTTAATAACTCTCTTCCCAAGAAGTCTTTTGCCTTGCTTCAGGTACCGTTTTGTAGAGCTGGCTTCAACTTAGATTTGCACTATAGAACGAATCATTCATCTCTCTTCATTACTGTAGGATTACGGTAGAAACTTGAAACATATGGTGTTAATGTGAAAAAAGCTGCCGTTTCAAAATTTTTCAAAAAATCGTGAAAACTTGTGTAATAGGGTTTTTATGGACGCTGAGTTCAATAATTAACTATTCACAAGATTACGAAGCTTTCTAAACGGTGCAATCCCACTTTTTAGGAACATTGAAAAAATGGCCGCTACTTCTTACCTGGCATAACTCTTCAATGAAGCATCATAATAAGTTGGGAACTTTACAGTTATAATCAGCTACTCTAATTAGCCTAGTGTAAAAGTTTTAAGGCTGTTTTGTTTCCTTTCTGGGGCAAAATATGGCCTTTCATTGCTTAAAACCCTCCTTGAAGTTTCTACCGTAATCCTACAGTAATGAAGAGAAATGAGTGATTCTTTCTATACTGCAAATCTAAGTTGAAGCCAGCTCTACAAAACGGTACCTGAAGCAAGGCAAAAGACTTCTTGGGAAGAGAGTTATTAACGATCAAACGTTCGATACATACTTTTGGGACACCCTGTATATATCTAATCTATATCTTTTTGAAAAGTGGTAGTGCTGGCGACAACGAAGGTATATTACGTGCACCGAGGCAAGCTCTTCTTGGGCCTCTGGTGCTTCCTGGCCATGATGAAGACGGTTATGTGCAGTTACGGAGCTCCGCATTGTGCCACGTGCTCGAGTTCTTTGCGCAATGTGCATCTGCGGAATGGGGGTGGAGGTAGGTGCCGGTTCAAACATCACTTGTTGCCGCGAGTCAAGCGTAAAGATCGTTTGTGCTGTGTTCTCGTCGATTGGCTCGTATCCTCGTTGGCCAACCCGTTCTGGGCTCGCACCATGCCTGGATTGATCCAGTGTCTCCTGAAGGTGTCCGTTGCGCTGTGGTTCCTGATGCCGTCGACGAAGATGACGTTCACGCCTTGAGGCAAGACGCCGTTCTCGTTCCTCTGGTGTTTCTCGGCTACGACGAAGGGGCTACGCATGGCTTCAGAAGTGCGCCTTGCTGCGGCACGGGCTCGGGATCTCTGGGCAATATGCATCTGCGACTGAGGTGTGGAGGGGGACGGTCCATTGCTGGAGGGGGTCAATGTCGGCGCCATGGTCTCGGGAGTGACAGTAGTCGAAGGAGGTACGACCACGATGAAGGCATGGTATGAATGAACCGTAAGGCCGGGATAGGGTATTTTGATTTGGTGGTCATATTTGATCTCGCGGATGAACCATTCTGATTTTGTTGATGAGCCATGCAGTCGACGAAACCCGTTGCGAAAGGTGAATGCATAGTTAAATATCAGCTAGCCTCCAGAATGTGGCATACAAAAAATTAAGAAAAAAGGTTTAAAAAGTTTAGTGGTTAAAGTTGTAGATAATTTATTCGAATTGACCATGCTTAGCTATCCCTTCCTGCCAGTTTTCGCTCAACAAAGATTGAAACCCAAAATTCGATAAATCGATAACCCCTATGGTGAAAAAGCTTAGTGACAACCGCCCCACCCCAAGTTCATGTGTGCAAAGTTTCGTTTGAATTTAATGAAGTTTTCTGACATTTTAGGCCGGTCATAACGAAATTGCTAGGCAAAAAACGCAAAAAATCGATAAATCGATAACGCCACTCGGCGATTTTCGGTGAAAAAGCTTAGTGACACCCGCCCCACCCAGAAGTTCATGTGTGCAAAGTTTCGTCCAAATTCCTTGATTCTTTCTACCATTTCAGGCCGGTCATAAAAAAAGTGCTTATTCAAATATTATATAAGTATTGATATTGATATTGGCGAAGTGTTCCTCCAAAGTAAGTTACTTTCTTGTACTTTAAGTGAATTAGAAGTGGAATTTGGATTAGAAGGAAACGACCTGTGGACGCCTTGGTTGGAAAGCACTTAAAAACGTTCAGGTTGACATTATGCTAAACGTACACTTTCAATCTGAGTGTCCATTGGCCCGTCTCAGGTCCTCACGAGCCGCCTCACTTTGGATCACTCGACGCTTTCGCGAACGTTCGGGGCATTTTGCCGAGCTCTTAGCCAGTGAGATTAAGGAAACGGTATTCCTCACTTGGGAAAACATCGTAACTGCTAAGGGCGGAAAAGGCAAGAGACCCAAGCAGGGCGGCTCGCAAGGACCCGAATCGCGCCGACCATGACATTCAGATTGAAAGCGCCTATACAACGCTTACTAGCTAGCTAATTTAGTCTGTGTTTCTTTGATAAAAGCTACCGTAATTTTACAGGTGAAAACGCAACAAATCCCAGCCTGAGAGAACTCCATAACTTACTTCAGAGGAGCATTTCGCAGACATGAAAATATCATTCATTCTGTGACTCAGTTGTTTTAATAAGCCTAGTCATGTTACTTAGCGGGTTCATTGTTATTACCTATTTCGTCCAGATTAATTCACTCTTTGAAAACAGGGAAGAACAAGCTTAAACTTGTTAAGACAATGTCCGCAATGCGGTCTCGCGTTTCCTGGTCATAGGATAGATGATATGTAAGACAAGCGTTTTCAGCTCTATTCTGCACTATACATAACTATAATCGCACGGCGACCAAGTGCTCTTCCCTTGTAAAAGCAAATTGAATCTGGTTCAGATCCGAATATACGGGCAACTATAGCAGCTCTAGTGCTTACCATGTATAGTCGAGTCATCACACGCAGAGACAATGCACCATTGCGTACCCCGTCGGTGTCTCTCCGACCATGCGCACTATTTTCCTTCTAAGCGTCTGCCGTCCTTCTGTACGCTGTGTCTCAATCGACCGCAACAACGTTTAGTCTCTGCGTCAATAAATCGCCTATACCTAAGCAAAATTCTGCACGCATCAAATTTGCAAACTCATTATCGACAAGTGTAGCTAGTGCCTTAATCTAATTAACAGTAGATACCTCCAAGTTTTTCGAATATCGTAAAAATGTCAACAGATATCGTTGACTGTAGATCGCACGGACTGAACACCACTGCGGAGCACGCGCGGCGAGGTAAAACGCTTGCCCCAGCAGAATCTTGCTCTCGCAACATTTCAACCGCGCCGAGCGTAGTCCGCAACATTTAATTAGTCCGTGCGGTCAACGAATCGACGAGAAAAATAACTGAACTGTAACTTCCACTCTGTGCGAGCATATCTTTATTGCAAACGAAAGAATGCACTCCTGAAACTGCAAGAACAAAGGCATACAATAACTAACCGGCCCAATAACAATACATCAAAGATCGTAAACTTCAGAAACTCAGTTAACATCAGATAGTACGCGAGTGTCTTCACACGTGTCTGCTCGTTCTTATTGGTCCGAATGCAAGCCATCAGTCGACATTGTCCAAGGGCCTATTGGGCTGTGCTTGATTCTGGATTTCGCTGCGAATTTGCTCAGACAATTCTCGAGGAATAAACTCAAAACTTTCTCTCAGCTTCTGCTGTCAAAGAAATCGATTATAGAACTCTAATGATGGGAAAATATACAGACGCCTACCAAAAACGTCAGTCTTGTGCGAGATGGACGTGCGTGGGTGAAGGGATCGTTCATACCGCGCACAAAGGCGGACGAAGGCGGACGAAGCCGGACGAAGCCGGACAAAGCCGGACAAAGGCGGACGAAGGCGCGTATCTCGTCTCGTTTCTCTCAACACACACATACACACACTCACACACGCCTCGTCTCGTTTCTCTCGACACACTCACACATGCCTTCGTCCGCCTTTGTGCGGCTTCGTCCGCCTTCGTCCGCCTTTGTCCGGCTTTGTCCGGCTTCGTCCGCCTTCGTCCGCCTTTGTGCGCGGTATGAACGATCCCGAAGACACCCTCGACGATCAGCTGGCCTTGACAAATTTTGAACTTCCGCTGGGGAAAGAAACATATCCGTGTGTCTAAACGTAGTTCGACTCTAAACTCAAAATCCTAATGATGACATTGAACAGAAAAGCTAGCATACCCATCTGGATTTTGCATTGACACTTGAATGTCATTTTTCGTTAAAACAGCCTCGTTGGTTGTGAATAATGCTGCACCATTTGTTACAAAATAAGGAGGATCGTTCTTGGCTCTGATTATACAGTTGAACTGGAAAATTTTAGTTCTAAGTGCTTATAAAGGGAAATTTAACAAATAACAGTTCCAAGACCTCCCTTGACCTTGACTGTATCTGTAAATTTATAAACTGGTTCACCGATCCGTGGTCGAGCCGTACCAAGTAGATTTCTTAGTTGCTCGAGATCGCTGAAATAGGTGTTTTACTTGCGACCTTATGGAACTTGCAAACATGAAAGGGACCCGAGCCGCAGGAGGCCCCCCCCCACCTCTCCTAATGACGCAGAGATTAAAAAGAAAAAGTAGCCACAGACAAAAGCGACACTGCGCATCCTGTCGCCGTATGCCCAAAAGCGCCAAACTTCTTGAAGAGAGAATACGGAAATTGGGCGCATTTGGGCCTTTTTCTAGCCCAAACAGATGCGATCTGAATTTAAGCAAAACACACTCTCAACGAGTGGAAGTAAGACTATCCTATTATAAGTATACCAAAACAACTTGACCTACCGCGACCCCTCGAAAAGCGGCTCCAAGCTGTTCTCGAGTTTTGATCGCTCAATCTGAGCAACTATGTCCAGGGAAGCATTTGACTCATTACTTTGGAATGCCATGGCACTCATAACGCTGAAAGGAAAACAGTTTGGATAGAGCGTCGCTCCAGTATATGGGACACGCGATTGTGAATCCGTGAGTTTCGCTCATAATCCGGCTATATAGCTTATCCGAAGAGCTAAACAAATACTCCACTTTAAGCGTCATCCATGGTTATAGTGAGTATGTGATGTGCCATGCTTGGTCCGCTTAGTCCAGTTGATCCGCTCGTCATTGGTCAATTCCGTGAACTGACCAATAGCTAAGCTGTTGTTCACTTGATCCGCTTGATCCACTTCTCCGCTTCACTATTGGTCAGCTCACTGAATTGACCAATAAGCGGATCAAGCAAACCAACTGAATTAAGCTCACCAAGTATCGCGCGTGTCTTGCAAATCATTTCTTGAGACACGTAAGATAAGCACCAATAGATACACTAACTAATACCTAATTCACCAACATTGAAAACGACAAGCTAAAACTCAATGACGTGTTTCGACATCGCTTGCGTGCAATTTTTGAATCGTGTTCTTCCTACGGTAAGATCAACGCCGGACCCTATCCGGTAATATCATGGCCCTATAAATTCTGTTCTCTATTTCGTTTTTTTCTTTCTTCCCTTCTTTCTTCTTTGGCTGCTTTAAGTTTGCATGACCATCGCTTCTTCTATTCTTGTGGACTTCTAAGAATGACTTTTTCAAAGTCCAAATTTATCGATAGAATCCACACTAATCCTGGAGTCGAGAGTTTTGAGGCTCCATTAGTATCAAACCTTCAAATGATGTCAATCAATGAAATTCTTCTTCCAAAGGCGTATGGATTCTTATTGCAGAGGAACGAAATACGCTTGTAAGTCTGCCAAAATTACGTTCTACAGTCTAATGATTCCCCTCTCCATATGAAGTGATTGCGGTGCCGAAATTCTGCGCAAAACTTGTGCTCGCAAGATGACGGCACTACTGGCATGACTATTTGTTTACGCGCAAATGTTGGCACAAAATTTCGGTGCCACCAGCACACTATCTGGCGGAAAATCTATTAGACTATGAAAATGAATACGACAGCAACCTCGCCAACTACCATTTATTGAACATAAACAATTTCTTCAAGCGAACACCAGACCTCAGTAATACACATGCTCTGCTCGATCTTGTCGTTATTTATTCCTACTTATTAATCCGCGATATCCAAATGCGTGCTATAGGGATCTTCTTCTCTATCATGTATCTCGTTACGAATCTGCACAGCCAAATCGCGAGGAATGAATTCAAAATCTTCCATCAGTTTCTCCTGTCAAGAACCAATTGTAGAATTTCATGGAAATACCAAACGAGTGGATACAGACCAGTAGAGTTGGTTCCAAGTTAGATGGAAGTGGCCGCGTAAAGGATCCTTCTCCAATAATTCCTCTTTCACAAATCAAGAACCTCGCAAGGAGGAGTGCCTCTCTATTACTCGTGAACTCGCACCTTACCTGGGTCACCTCTTTTGACTCACTGTAGGCATATAAATAGCGTGGCATACATGGCCATTCATTAGCGCTCGCTCAGGCACTTGTATGCTGTCGGCATTTTCAAAAAGGTAAGTGTTTGGTTTGGCAGTCTAGTCAGTGAACAGGCAGAGTCCTAGAACTTTGCTTGTGGAGCTGCAGAGACGTTTGATCGGATAGGTTGCAGATCGTTTTGCTCATTCCAGGCTCTGAAGAAGGCGATCTGCCGAAACGTCAGCCACTCAATAAATAATTGTTACCAATCTCGAGTGCGGCTTACATAAACAACTACAATATTCATAAATGCATTTGACAGGATTTCTTCCTCCACCCAAAATTCAGATAAAATATCCCAAACATGCAGAAACGTCACTTTTTTCGGAAAAATATTTTTTGTAAATTTGGTATTTTCCGATTATCAAGGAACATACAAAGGTATGATCATAAGGTCACCCATACTAATTGTGGGAGGAGCTGGACCCATACTAATTGTGGGAGGAGCTGGGGGTAGAGTCTTATCATATTTGAAACACCTTATTCTGAGCGAAGATTCGGTTTTAAGGTACAATTTATTCCGATTGTGGCTCCTACTCCACATGATTTTTGACTTGGGTGGATCTCCGGTAGTCACTTTGTAGAGCTTGCTTTGCCCTATCGAAGACTGCCCTAAGTGTGCACAGACAACAAAAGCAGCTTATACGGAAATTAGGCCTTCGATTCAAATGGCTTGGAGGCTGAAAGGGAGCTTTGTGACCTAGTTAAGGCCGCTCATGCCCGCTACGCGGTCTGCGTCTCTTTCGCACGTGTGCTCTCTGATCATTACCTAGCCACCGTTAGGTCACGATTCCAGCCGCCAAGCCAGTTGAATCAAAGGATACTTTGGGCCAACCTAATACTTGTTCCAGCGACATTGTACCATTAAGAGGTTTACTAGATGGCGCTCGATCGCGACAGGGCGAAATCACTTTCACAGACACAGTCAGTTGCAAGGTGGGTTGAATTGGTTATGAGTAACATTGTGGCTAGAATTGCATATTATTGATTTTTCAGCTTCATACAATCAAATGTTTCAATACTAGAAGGAATCTGAGGCTCTTCGAATTCGGAAGTGGCGCAACAATGGTCACATCTAACGAGGCCGTATTTATACTAGAAAGCAAGAGCATGGCAGTGGATTTCGAGTATGTCTAGTTTGTTTTCCCTTTTGAACTGTCTTCCGATTTTTTTAATGAATTCAGATACGAACTACACTTGGATAAACGAATATGTGTCTACCCCCAGCGAAAGTTCTTGATTTGTGAAAGAGGAATTATTGGAGAAGGATCCTTTACGCGGCCACTTCCATCTAACTTGGAACCAACTCTACTGGTCTGTATCCACACGTTTGGTATTTCCATGAAATTCTACAATTGGTTCTTGACAGGAGAAACTGATGGAAGATTTTGAATTCATTCCTCGCGATTTGGCTGTGCAGATTCGTAACGAGATACATGATAGAGAAGAAGATCCCTATAGCACGCATTTGGATATCGTGGATTAATAAGTAGGAATAAATAACGACAAGATCGAGCAGAGCATGTGTATTACTGAGGTCTGGTGTTCGCTTGAAGAAATTGTTTATGTTCAATAAATGGTAGTTGGCGAGGTTGCTGTCGTATTCATTTTCATAGTCTAATAGATTTTCCGCCAGATAGTGTGCTGGTGGCACCGAAATTTTGTGCCAACATTTGCGCGTAAACAAATAGTCATGCCAGTAGTGCCGTCATCTTGCGAGCACAAGTTTTGCGCAGAATTTCGGCACCGCAATCACTTCATATGGAGAGGGGAATCATTAGACTGTAGAACGTAATTTTGGCAGACTTACAAGCGTATTTCGTTCCTCTGCAATAAGAATCCATACGCCTTTGGAAGAAGAATTTCATTGATTGACATCATTTGAAGGTTTGATACTAATGGAGCCTCAAAACTCTCGACTCCAGGATTAGTGTGGATTCTATCGATAAATTTGGACTTTGAAAAAGTCATTCTTAGAAGTCCACAAGAATAGAAGAAGCAATGGTCATGCAAACTTAAAGCAGCCAAAGAAGAAAGAAGGGAAGAAAGAAAAAAACGAAATAGAGAACAGAATTTATAGGGCCATGATATTACCGGATAGGGTCCGGCGTTGATCTTACCGTAGGAAGAACACGATTCAAAAATTGCACGCAAGCGATGTCGAAACACGTCATTGAGTTTTAGCTTGTCGTTTTCAATGTTGGTGAATTAGGTATTAGTTAGTGTATCTATTGGTGCTTATCTTACGTGTCTCAAGAAATGATTTGCAAGACACGCGCGATACTTGGTGAGCTTAAAGCTGCACCCCGCTGAGTTGCCAACCAAATGCTGAAGGATGAAAAATGAAAGCGAGGAAGAATGTTCTCAAATTGATCTGGGTTAAAACCCAGCATTTCCGCTGAGTATAAGTTCAAGTCTCCTTTAGCTGTCATCAAGTCCTTCACCACCTGTCTACTGTTTTCTATAGCCCATGAGTGTTTTGTACGTGTTCTCTGCCAGATTACATTGCAGTAGTTATTGAAGTGCTTTTTTAGATGTGTTAGTATCAGCTGAAGAGTAGTGGTAAGAGGTTTCAAAGAACTTTTTCTAGCTCCTGTTATGTATCTAAACTTAATGGGATTTTTATGCATTTTCGGGATTCCATAAATTCTAGGTATCTCCTTAAATTTGTCTTCGAACTTGATGTTCAATCCATTAAGTATACTTCTGTGCCTATTCAAAATATCTTCTTCTATTAACGAAGTGTTTTCGTACGTGCTCCCTTCTGTATTAGTTTGTTCCATTTCTCTTTTCATCATTTGTACGTAAAACTTTTTGCATGTAAAACTAAAATTAGCACTTGCTTTATCTATGGGGCTTATAATAAAGTGTTTCTGTATTTTTCGTAGTTCTTCTATGTCATACTGATCTTCTTCTATTTCTTCCTTATCGAACATATTGTACAATTTTGATTTGATTCGGTTCTTAATATTTTCATTCAAAATATGCTTCAATAATTCACTATTGGATGTGTTATCTTTCAACTTGCGCTTATATTTCACGACTAGTTGAGAAGTTAAATCTCTTATAACCGAAAACACATCTTCCTTGTTGAACAAGGAGTGTTTCCTAAACTTTGTCCCTTTTCTTAAAACATTTCTCAATTTGACGTCTTTCACGAATTCCAAATCCCCTGTGCATACATGCCCATGATATG
Source organism: Cylicocyclus nassatus (assembly GCA_958299035.1). Lineage (NCBI taxonomy): Eukaryota > Metazoa > Nematoda > Chromadorea > Rhabditida > Strongylidae > Cylicocyclus > Cylicocyclus nassatus. Next base: position 19,413,380 of record CATQJL010000223.1, read on the forward strand.
CATCAATGAATTTAACATGTCTTATACATTCGCATTCACTTCTTTCAATGGAAGTAATGAGATTGTAGTCTAGCTTTCTTAGGAAGCTGTTATAATTGTAAACTTCCAATCCAAGGGGCCTGCTCAAAGTATAGCGTATTGTTACTTTAATTTCTTCTAGTTTTGTTATGTCTTCCACATTGATGTGTTCCTTTATTATGTTCTGTATTCTCTTGCTATTGCATAAATTAGCTAGTTTGAGTCTGTCCATTATGTTTCCCAAGTAAGGTATGATAATATTTATATTTTCTTCAGTTTGTTTTGCACGTACCTTATTTTCCCAAAAAGGAGTTGCTATCAGGGCATATATTTTGTACCTATGTTCGAATGTCAAAGTGTTAAATTCTGGGGTGAAAGAATAGTTAATGAGTCTGTTTATGTCTTCTTTGTTCAATGTTCGAAAGTATCTAAAAAGTGCATTACTGCGTAAATTACTTATTGTTGTTAAAATTTCTTCCGTTCTATCCACGCATGTACTTTTTCTTCTCGATCTTCTCTTCCTTCCCCTTTGTCTCGTTCTTTTAACTGGACACACGAAGTAGGGATGTCCTTTCTTTTCTAACGGACTGATATTATCCGATATATTTCCAAACCCTTTTATCTGATCATTAAATCCAAAAGGATATGCTGTGACCATATATTGGATCCATTGTAGTTCTTTATCTCTTAATATCCTTTTAATATTATCTGTTTCCGTGACATGGTCCAGTATTTCGATACTTATGTTATCGGGGTTATGTCCTGTATCTTTGAAGTGATTTACCATAAATGTATGTAAGTTGTACTTACGAAAACTTCTTTTATGTTGATTTATTCTTGATCTTAAGGTTTGTTTTGTTTCGCCTACATATTGAAGATCGCATGTCAAGCATGTGATCATATACACTACATTTGTTGAGTTACAATTGGATATATCAGGCTTATTTGTTTTGAAACAATAATGTGTTGTAGAGCTTTGTGTGATATTATCGAATTTCATCCTGTCACATATATAACAGTTTCTTCTGTTGCATCTTGTTCCTGTATTGTTATTGGACATAGTATTATTAACTATTCTTTGCCGGTGGTCTGTGGTATTACGGTTAGACAAGGACAACACTAAACATGGATTATGATGCATTTGATTTTTGTTGAGGGACCTGTTATCCATTGAGCCGGAGGCGGTCCATCCTGGACTCTTATGCAGTTTCCTTCAAGAGGTTGTTTCCTCTTAGGTTAGGGCAAACCGCTTCATCGCTGGGGAGCGCTACCCGTGATGCAAACTGCACTGGATAGTTGGCGCCCAACACCACGCCAGGGTTCTCCCAAATTATAAAATTAATTATGTACAATTGAAGGTCTATTAGCACAGCGATTATTTAATCATCATTAAACTATCCCGGTTTTTCGGGCTCAAGGTCTCTAGTTAAAAGCAAGGTATGTTTTATGATCTTGTTATTATTTATCTATTCTTGTGAATGTATTTATGTAATAATTACATTTATGTACTTATTTGCTTCGTATTCATATATTAACCATAAATATATGTACATATTTGTGTGTGTGTATGTGTGTATGTGTGTATGTGTGTGTATGTGTGTATGTGTGTGTATGTGTGTGTGTGTATGTGTGTGTATGTGTGTGTATGTGTGTGTATGTGTGCGTATGTGTGTGTATGTGTGTGTATGTGTGTGCATGTGTGTGTATGTGTGTGTATGTGTGAGTATGTGTGTGTATGTGTGTATGTGTTTGTATGTGTGTGTATGTGTGTGTATGTGTGTGTATGTGTGTGTATGTGTGTGTATGTGTGTGTATGTGTGTGTATGTGTGTATGTGTGTATGTGTGTGTATGTGTGTATGTGTGTGTACGTGTGTGTATGTGTGTATGTGTGTGTATGTGTGTGTATGTGTGTATGTGTGTATGTGTGTGTATGTGTGTGTATGTGTGTGCATGTGTGTGTATGTGTGTGTATGTGTGAGTATGTGTGTGTATGTGTGTATGTGTTTGTATGTGTGTGTATGTGTGTGTATGTGTGTGTATGTGTGTGTATGTGTGTGTATGTGTGTGTATGTGTGTATGTGTGTATGTGTGTGTATGTGTGTATGTGTGTGTACGTGTGTGTATGTGTGTATGTGTGTGTATGTGTGTGTATGTGTGTATGTGTGTATGTGTGTGTATGTGTGTGTATGTGTGTGTATGTGTGTGTATGTGTGTGTATGTGTGTATGTGTGTGTATGTGTGTGTATGTGTGTGTATGTGTGTGTATGTGTGTGTATGTGTGTGTATGTGTGTGTATGTGTGTGTATGTGTGTATGTGTGTGTATGTGTGTGTATGTGTGTGTATGTGTGTGTATGTGTGTGTATGTGTGTGTGTGTGTTTGTGTGTGTGTGTGTGTGTGTGTGTGTGTGTGTGTGTGTGTGTGTGTGTATATGTGTATTAATTGCTATAACAGAAGTGATTACTTGTAATTATTGGAACAAGGGACCAGCTCAACATATTTAGTTATTTTAATACCGGCGCTTTTTACACTTAATTGAGAAATGCGTTTGCTAATATTGAGGTATATGTGCAAGATAAGTCCATCCACCAAAAGACCTTACGTCTACTCTCACTCTTAATGCGAGAGGGTGGATATATGTATGGTATCTCAGCGAGAAATATTTTCCATATTCAACAAGCAAAGAATATTCTAATTGAAATTTGTGCATCCTCTTACCCTTAATGTAAGAGGACAGACAAAGCAGATATTAGTAGTACCAATAGTACTATTGATAGTATTATACCAGAAGCTTAACTGATTTGATTAAAGATTTTTATCTGTACAAGCACGGAATATTTTGTTTATGGAACTTCCCCTACTTCGTAGGCTTTTTTTTAGAAAGATTTTAGGGTTAAACATTTCCGGGATATTGTATTCTGTTTATTTCATGTCTCTTTCTTTGTGTTATATGATATGAAATGTCATGAAAAGTTATTGATTCACTGGCTTGGACCTCCACCCCCATCCTGGAATATTTGTCCCAAAACAACCATTGTTTTATTGTGCAAAAGCACAGATTTATTACTATAGAAGGGAAATGAATATAATAATAATAATGGTGATTTGGGTACAAACACCCCAAGACCACATCGTAGAGAATCCAAACCATAGAATCTTACTAATGAATGACTGCCGTTTAAAAGCGAAAATTGTAAGTTTTGTTACATACAATTATGTCATTAACGGTCTTTCGCTTCTTGCCTAAAATTATAGCTTTATGCATTAACTTTCTTTCTCGGATTACCCTATTCATGACTGGATTTAGATAAAATTAACACTTGTTAAAATTACTCAGTATTTATTGTAGTGTATGTCTAATACTGATGCATACCATCGATCTATTCTTATCTAGTAATAAGATTTCAAATTCTACTATGTTAGCTGTATCCATCAAAAAGGCCTTATGCCTTACCCCGCTCTTAATGCAAGGGGATGGACCAGCTTAATTTGATATTCATATAGGTATATTACTCTATTTCTTATGTAACCTCATAGACTGCAGGCTGTATAGATCAAATTTGTCGCGCCATAATTTGAATATTTGAAAATTTGAAATTTGGCGGCATAGGTCGCTTAAAAGCTCGAGCAATATGCTATTCCTTAACAATGTCCGACGTACATGCTACCGTGTGCTCAACTCTGAGCTCTATTTTATCCCCCGACTCCAACGTCAGTGCCCCCCTTTCTAATGCACTTATGGCCCTAGGGACGGCCATTGACCATGTCCAAAAGGACATGGAACAAATCCGCCGTATGGCACGTACCAATTGGCTCATGGTAAGTTGCTAAAATTGACAGTATGTAAAAATTATTTATATCATTTAAGGTCATTAATATGCCGTTGCCTTTTGGCATGTCGAAATGTCAAGCGTTACAGCAGCTCATGGCCTCCCTAGGGTACGACAAGCCGTTATTTGACTGCGAGCGAGATTTGCTTGCAAGCGACCTGCTCTATGTTAATAGAGCAGGTCTACTTTGTAACATGGCGGTAAGCAATTTCAAACAAAAATAATTCAAATGCTTCGAACATTGTTGTTTAGTTCTTTGTCCCGCAGCGCCATTACGAATATTTCATGTCTGCACCCTTTCAGCGAAAGTTGGTCGCCCACAATCAAAAATTGGCGCGAGGTAAGTAATCGCAAGGAGGAGTGCCTCTCTATTACTCGTGAACTCGCACCTTACCTGGGTCACCTCTTTTGACTCACTGTAGGCATATAAATAGCGTGGCATACATGGCCATTCATTAGCGCTCGCTCAGGCACTTGTATGCTGTCGGCATTTTCAAAAAGGTAAGTGTTTGGTTTGGCAGTCTAGTCAGTGAACAGGCAGAGTCCTAGAACTTTGCTTGTGGAGCTGCAGAGACGTTTGATCGGATAGGTTGCAGATCGTTTTGCTCATTCCAGGCTCTGAAGAAGGCGATCTGCCGAAACGTCAGCCACCCAATAAATAATTGTTACCAATCTCGAGTGCGGCTTACATAAACAACTACAATATCTACGCCATGCCGAGGTTCATAGAGAGTCGAACAATCCATTTATGAATACTACTAAGTGTCTATTGTATGATAAGCAAATTGGAGGTCCGCAAGAATCTTTTGGAAAGTCCTATTTTTTAGCTATCAAAGTTATGTCCTCCTGTCAAAATTGGTTAATTACGAGGTTTAGCTATAGGTCTGTGCCTGATCCTGAAGGTCGGTGAGTTTGCGGCCATCATGCAAAACGACAGAATTTTTTTCTTTCTCTTGTCAAACGCTTTTCCGCCATTGAAATAGCTTTTAATCACTAGAAATGATTTTGAGAAGTCCGGGATTTGCCTTCTTGAGGTTTGAGGCTTTGTAGCGTCTTAAGCCTGATTTAGGGTCTTGCTACTCGCATTCGATTTAGATCAGATTGGAATCGGGAGATTCTAAAAAGCAATACCCCCAATAGTACATATACAGCTCCAATAGTATCCATGAGTCATAATTGTTATTTGAGTGACAATCATGAATCAGATCCAAGTTTTTGATTACAGTGAATGCAGCCTACCGAGAGCCCTCGAAAAGAGGTTTTAATCTGTTCTCAAATTTCAAGCGTTCAATTTGAGCGATGATGTCTAGGGCCTGTGAATCATTGTTTTGAGATGCCATAACATTCGCAGCGCTGGAATAATAATGGAAAAACTACTCTATACAATACGGCACATCATAAGAAATGAATGCAATTAAACTTTCAGCATCACTTATTTGCTCAACATTAGAGGAAGAAAAGAATGTGTAGTGAAAAAGTAGCTTTGCGCATCTTATTCGTGTCCTCAACACAAATTGTGCATATATAAGACCCAGAGACAATTGCTATTCCAAGACTACTTACAAAAAATTCGGGAAAAAGGTAGTTGTGCCTCGAACGTCCTGAAAAGTGTTTGAAGAGAGAAATCGCGCGATTCATTTTCTTATTTATTTTCGACCATGACGTAGGAGGGGGGGGGGAGAGAAGATGAACAGATGAAAGATGAACCTGATTAGTAAGCGAGCTAAAAACTTTTTAAGATTAAGACAGTTTTCAAATCCCGATATGATGAGAATGTATGATAAGGGTGCGCGCAAGCAAAGCGAAAACATCACGAGTAATGGGAAATGCATTTCCGATAGTTGAGATTACGCGTTTTCAGAAAATAAAATATTTTCTAGAAATTAAATGAGCGTATTGAGAGATTCAGTGGTGATTCTAAATTTACTCAACATTTCCTTATCTTTACATCCTCAGAAGCTCGACATCGCAAGAAATTTGAGCTTATATCATGTTTCCTTTCATAAAAAACACCTTCTCTGCTTTCTACGAAGAAAAATCTAATTTTTAGGAGCAATGCTTCCATATTTATTTTGTCAAGTGCAAAATGGTAACTTTGACGGCAGTGCATACAGTGCCGACAACAACTTCGCGTGAAAAGCCGTAGAACGCAAACTGAAGACTCTACGCGGCATCACTGGTAAAGGCTACTGCTTGACGAAGCCGCAGAAGCAGTATTAGTTGAGCGGGCGCGAACGCGACGCGCGCGTATCCTCGCCGTTGTACATCCTGCGCCTCGTACTTTCTGCGGCTAATAAAGCCTGTTAGTGCCCAAAGATATTGCGCCTTCGCAGCCGTTACCTATTCATATGCTAAATATTTTCTAAATGCTACAGAACACAGGAAAAACTTGCACCCAGAGGTGCGATGGGGGGAGCCGGACCCATCAAAAGTGAAGGTGGTCCCAGCTAACACTGGCCGGCCAAAACTGAAGGTGGTAGTGCCAGACACTCACCTCCCAAAAATGTCGACGGGCGGGGGGGGGGGGGAGGACGGACGAACAGAGCTATCTTTCTAGGTCGAACTGTGACCCAACGGCCCTCTTTAGGGCCACAGATACGATAAATATTAAAAATATTTATAAATTTTATTCATAAAAATTTAAAATAGACGTGTTTAGTAAATGGCGTATTTGGAAGTAAAAGTTTGTTGGACTGTACGGATTTTATTAAGTAAATTTTGTCATAACATACTGCAAAGGAAGCAGGTCGATCTAGGCAGTAACGGCCGAGAACCAGAATTTTGAATATTTAAATAATGAAAAATCATGCAAAATTTCTACTGTTATACATCTGTTGTTTGAAGATGTCAGCAGTTGCGACTTCATAGGTTTCAAAGAGTAAATGGTGCTCTATCATGTAGTGAAAGAATCGAATGGATTTGAGAGGTAGTCGTTGAAAACCAGAATTCTAAATATTTACGCCATTTTTGCGTGTTTTTTGACAGTTGACAGTTAAATTCATATAAATCTTGAACGTGAAAGTGTGTGATGTTGCGACTTCATAGGTTTTATAGAATAAGGTTCGCATTATCAGGATGTATCTTAGCCGTCCCGATCCATTGAAACACCTCCGAGATCCAGAGTCTTGAAAAAGCAGGTAAAAAAGCGCTTTTTGAATTTCAACAGCGCATAACTTTTTTAGAACTGCATGAATCATGTTGCGACTTCATAGGTTAGATTCTTCTCATCAAGAGCTTTCAGATGATATATAATATGTGGGGGTCTAGAGCCTCCTACGAATTATGCCCGTGGGGGGGAGCCTTTTCATACCAAAGTCTCCCCCTAGCCCACTTTAATGTATTGGAGGGGGGAGACTTTGGTATGAAAAGGCTCACCCCACGGGCATAATTCGTAGGAGGCTCTAGACCCCCACATATTATATATCATCTGAAAGCTCTTGATGAGAAGAATCTAACCTATGAAGTCGCAACATGATTCATGCAGTTCTAAAAAAGTTATCCGCTGTTGAAATTCAAAAAGCGCTTTTTTACCCGCTTTTTCGAGACTCTGGATCTCGGAGGTGTTTCAATGGATCGGGACGGCTAAGATACATCCTGATAAGGCGAACCTTATTCTATAAAACCTATGAAGTCGCAACATCACACAGTTTCACGTTCAAGATTTATATGAATTTAACTGTCAACTGTCAAAAAACACGCAAAAATGGCGTAAATTTTTAGAATTCTGGTTTTCAACGACTACCTCTCAAATCCACTCGATTCTTTCACTACATGATAGAGCACCATTTACTCTTTGAAACCTATGAAGTCGCAACTGCTGACATCTTTAAACAACAGATGTATAACAGTGGAAATTTCGCATGATTTTTCACTATTTAGATATTCAAAATTGTGGTTCTCGGCCGTTACTTCCTCCATCGACCTACTTTCTTCGCTGTACGTTATAACAAAATTTGCTTGATGAAATCCGTACAGTTTCGCTAAGTTTTACTCCAAATACACCATTTACTGAACACGTCTATTTTAAATATATATGCCGCCGTATACATAAATATCTCCTTTCAATAATCTTTTTTGCGTTTGTTTTGCTTATTTTCCTTCTTTATCTCCAGCGAAAAATTTTTTTATTCCAAAAGTGAAGGTGGTCACCCTGTACCAGCTCAAAAGTGAAGGTAGGGGGAGAATCGGCTCCCACTATCGCACCTCTGCTTGCACCTACTTCCACAGTTCTATTCATAAGATAGTAGAAGGAGGGTTATTTGGAAATTCAAAAAAGCCGAAACTCGCTGTGAACTCATCCATGCAATGTCTGCTGATGAATGGTTTCACGGTATTTCCTATAAGGCTCCGCCCTCGCTGGCTAGAAGCTAGCGATGTGCTGCGCGGAAAAAGATTTGACAAGAAGAAAAGAAAAAGCTAGCAGAGTCTTTCGCAGATGTTCTCGCCAGATGCGTTCGTCGAATGCTTCGATCACTGTGAAAAGCTTAAATTTTGGCAAAAATCAAAATGGGTCATGAATTTTAGCAATATCTCTATTAAGTCTACTCTACGTGAGAATGAGTCAATGTGGGAAAGAGAAGGACATTTTTTTACAGAAATCGAAAATTGTGGCAAAGATTTTCATCCTAGCTCTTTATCAATCTGAAACAAGCGATTTTCCTTAATCTGGCATCCCCTATCAGAGGGAGAACACATTCCAGCAAGGCTTTTCATATTCTTAGAAGTTTTCATAGATTGATGAATTGTTAATAAATTGCTGTTATTCGTAAGACAAGACAGAATCAAAGAGAAGCCCAAGATAGAACCTGATAGGACAAAACTAATGGAAAATAAAGGAGAACCACGAAATGAGATCCCTGAGAGATTCTCAAATTTATTATGGCTCTCCACATAAGAAGTAACTTTTTTTATTAAAGATTCGAAAGAAGACTTTCTGCTAGATGGAAGGATTTTTTCAAGACTAGTAAACCATCAATCCCAAAGATGCTAGATTTGCAGGCTTTGCAGGTTTGCTGGTGGAACCGCGCTGTTTCCCACAATTTTACCTTATCTGAATAGGCAGGATGTGTACAGATTATTGAGGAGAACAATTACTCCTCAAACTTGGAAATATGTTTTAAATATGTTTTCTGTTGGAGGAACATATATGCAGTCTTGGCCTCACATTGCTCCCCCTCGTCCAATTGTTCTAAAGGCTGCTGCATGACGAAGGCGCACAAGCAGCATTAGGTGAGCGGGCGCGAACGTTGCGCGTGCGTATAGGGGCCTGCAGGATCGCGAGAGTCGGACGTGCGTACGGCCATTGCGCCGCGCACGTCGTATGTCACTGGGTCGTACTCGATTTAGGCTGGATAGGTGAGATTTTTTTGTTTTTCTTCTCATTTCTCGCCTTCTTTTCTTTTCAGGCGGCGAACATATGTTGGTGCAGAGGAGTTTAAGATCTAGATCAAGGTGAGGTGCAGGATTATGCTCAATACGGGCCAATATTGTGGACTTTTCACCCTTGCTTTGAAGAATGTTGAGTTTTCTGTTCTGGCTGTCCAAATATGTTCGATTTTTCGTCCTGCCTGCCCGGTTACGAAACTCCGTTTTATTTGCAACGTCTGTTCTACCTCATCTTGCATCATGCGCGTCATCACAATCATAATCATTGTCATCTCATCATCATCATCACAAGCAATATGCAAGATAAGGTAGAATAGACGGTAGAAATAGAACAGTTTGCTGTAACAGGGCAGCCAGGACAGAAAATCCAACATATCAACCAGCAGGCATGGAAGGTCTGCAATATTGAGTCCGTATTGAGCATAATCCTGCACCTCACCTTAATTCAGATCTTAAACTCCTCCGCACCAACATGTGCTCACCGTCTGAAAAAAAGAAGGCGTGAAATGTAAAGAAAAACAAAAAAACTTACCTATCTAGCCTTAATCGACTACGACCCAGCGATATCAGGCGTGCGCGGCGCAAAGGCCGTACGCGCGTCCGACTCTCGCGATCCTGCAGGCCCCTATATCTTCACTATTGTAAATCCTGCGCCTCATGCGCTCTGCGACCAATAAAGCCGCGTTCGCGACCAAAGATATTGCGCCTTCGTCATGCAGCAGCCTATACGTGTCCAAGCTACTCGTTTCCTGCCTTCTCCAGCCAGGTTGCTGGAAAAAAACTTGAAATTCTGCATCGGCGCACTTATGCATCAGTTTCTTGTGGAGAAGGATGTTATAGAAGGAACATGATTGTGGCGGGCGCGCCTGAGCCCATGCTCAACCCCGGTTATATGATGTCACGTAGCAACGCCAGTTGTCCCTTAGCGCATGTGATGCAAGAATTTACCAGCTACCAAGGAAGTTGAACTTGCTATACTCGACGGTGAACCGAACATAAAACGTCACAGTACATTGCCAGCTACCTGTCCAGAGAAGGCATAATGGACGTATGATAAGGGTTCATCTAAATCTTCTAGGTAACGTGTGAGATGCATGGTTGATCTAACTTTCTCGCCCGATAGAGTGAGACAATCAACCGCCTTACACCTCAGTGTCACATCAGGTGGCAAGTACAGTCTCTGGCAATTACACACTTTCCTTGGCCTAAACTACGCATCCGCAACGTGAGGGCCTTACTTTAGACTCCATTTCGATGATACCAATATGAATGTCCGTGCTATACGCGCGCGGATGTGGGTCAGCACTGATGAGGCGATTGCGCGATGTAAGAAGGACGGCGCCAATGACAGGCTGTGATGACACCCATCATAGCCAACACCGCTTTTTTTGGAGATTTACTATGATCAAAAATGATTCAAGTAACTAAAGATTTCAACTGTGGAGTAGAATGCCACTATATGTAGATGGTAACAGGATACGAGTACTCGGTTTAAAATTGCAGTAATGACAGAAAAAAATACGCACTCCATATGCACCAACTTCATTGCACTTATCCAATATCAAAGTAACAACTAAACGAGTGTTTGTTAACAATTATAATGAGTGAATAGATAAGGAAAAAAGAAAAAAAACGTAACTTAAACTAAAATTTTTTTACAAAAATCCTAAATAATATAATGCAACTTCAACTCAAAATTTTTACAAAAAACCGAGACCGGGGGGCAGGCGTTATGGAGCAAAGCTAGGCCGCATTACCTTACGGTGTATAAAGAGGGACTTTTGGCTTGCGTCGCTCTAATTGCAGCCGCAGGAGTAGCGCACTTCTGCTCAGATTGAGTTAACCTAGCTACGCTTCGAGATTTGTTCGAGAACTCCGAGCTCGAAGTTTGTAATTGTAAAAGAAACCAAAAAATGAAAGAGATGAATTTTGGGGTGAATCAGAGGCTGAATTCGAGTTTAAAAGTGTTCAAGAGGAATGGAACACGAGAACACGAGAATTAGTAGAGAGAAGGGACAGAAGCTTTTCCCGCTTGGTTTTTGAAAAGTTGATTTTCCTCTTACTTCCTCTTGTGTTCTGCTTTGCAGACAATTCTTCCTCATTCTATTTCTGACTCATCCTAGAAATCCATTTATCTTCCACGTTTTGATCTCCTTAATTATGGAGGTATATGTGTTGAGTAACGCTAACTCAACGGCCCTCAGGATATACCGCAGGGGAATGCGGCCTAGCTTTGCTCCATAACGCCTGCCCGGTCTCTGGTAATGGCCTACAGTACTATTCCATATTCTCTCTCGGTTTGCTGTTCGTTATAATGTCTATAATTTGAAGAATTTTGTAGTGGGCCTCCTGCTCGGGCAGACGGCGGAGTACCATCTCTACATATTTACCTAAATGAAGCTTTCACTGATTTGGTAAAAAAGGGGCTGAAACCAACCAAAATGAATGAATCTGTCTTCGACAGTTACACTGCGTGCCCTTACCATGGTTGCATCTGATGTCCGGCCAACTGTATCTGGAGCAATCTTATATATAAAGCTGAATTTCTGTCTATGTATGTACCTATGTATCGCCGATTCGTTGACCCCGCGAACTGCTCAAACGCTGAGGATGACGCGCGGCGCGGCTGGATTGTCGCGGGAGCACCTTGTACAATGGCGAGTTTGTACTGGGGCAAGCGTACCTCGCGGATGCTCCGCAGTGATGTCCTCCGTGTGGTCAACGAAACAACCTCAGACACTCGCTGCGACGGCGCGCGCGCCAAGTGCGCGCGGGCGCTCATATCCCCCGCCGCCGGCCGTCAAATGGCGCGCGCGCCGCGAGTAAATGTTGCGCGCGCCGCGAGTATACGGGACGCGCGCCACACGATAATGGCACGCCGCTCGCACGGTATGAATATTGCCATTCGCCAATTGCCAATTTCAAATTTTTTAAGAATTCCAATTTTCAATTTGAATTCAAACTCGGCACCTACTCGCAGTGCGTATGAGGACTGACTCTCAGTGGAAGAACTAGAAGAATCCCACTTGTGTTAATGAGACAACTCCATTGCGAAAAAGCGATAACCTCAATGAATTAGCGATAAAGCATTCAAAACACTGCGTCGTACTTCACGCGGGTATCGCTTGTGCTTACAGCGTGTGGGAATGCGGAAAATATCATGGCACGCGGCTCACTGATAAATTGCGCGCCGCTCGCACTCTCAACTAAAGCGCGCCGTTCGCGATACAGTGCTGTAATGGCGCGCGCGCCGCCGCGCCGAGTGTCGAGTAGGCGCGCCGGCGGCCGTAATAAGGCGCGCCGCTCGCTGGCTGCGAATGATGGCGCGCCGCTCGCACTGCAGCCTCAACTATGGCGCGTCGCTCGCACTGCTGCTTCAATTAAAGCGCGCCGCTCGCACGGCAGCCTTAAATAGGGCGCGCCGCTCGCACTGTAGCGCTATTATGGCGCGCCCGCCGCCGCAGCGAGTGTCTGAGACTATACGTATGTTCCGAATAGAAAATCCATTTCTGAACCGATCCGGACCAGACTTCGCACACATATACTGGGGCGGGGCGGGTGTCGTAGCCTACTTTTCGTCATCGATCGATATCGATTTTATCGACTTTTTGTAAAGTTTGAACTGCGGGGCTAGGAGTTGGCACAGGGGGTAATCGAGCATGCTGATTACGAATACAGTATTAGTTTTCGAAATCATCCATCAATTATATCGATTTTATCGACTTTTTGCAAAGTTCAACCTAAGGGGCCGGAATTTGGCATAAGGGGGGAGGGTAAGTGAGCGCAATATTAGGCGTTCAAACAACATTTAGACCGATTCTGAGCAGAGTTATTGTTTCAGCCCGTGCTAGAGGTGATTTTACGCAAAAGTGCTTGGCTACAATCTATTAGGTTGATGCATAATTCCTGCACCAAAATAGGTACAGACCGCAATAACTCGGAATAATCCTATATCCCAAGTAGTCGATATATCATTAGATAGCGCAAACCTAACTCTACAAGAAAGTTCTCAAATATCTACACCAGATCCACGCGAAGTTTTAAACCGAAAACTGAAAAAACCATGCGTCCGAAAACCTTAAGACCTATCAAAACAAAATTGTAACTTCGTTCAAAAAGCTCCTACAAAATTCCTTTTTTGCTCACGCATAGACATTCCACGTAAGACATCTATCTATGCGGTTGCTGTATTTTTTCTCAGCTAGACAATGAGAAAACGAAGTTTTTCATGTTTTTGCCAAATTGGTGCTGAGATGTTCTAGCACTAACAGTTGTAAAGTACATGCCATTAGCAGTGAAGCCTTGCATTTTCAGCCTTCTAGAACAGCTAGTTCACGAGAAATGACGAATTTAGCTTTCTTCATCCGAAATTTTTCTTGCCTAGTTGCCAAAAATTCAATATTTCTCGTAAACCAGCTGCTGTAAAAAGCTGAAAATTCACACTCACGCTTCTAAGGTCCTATAGTATACAGCTGTCTGTGCTAAAACATCTCAGCATTGTTTTGGAAAAAACATGGAAAACTTCGTTTTCTCAGTTTCTAGCTAAGAGAAAAATATAGCAACTGCATAGAAAGATATCTTATACGAAATGACCATGCATGAGCAAGTTAGAAAATTTTGAAGGATTTTTCTGAACGGACTTCCAATTTTTTCTTGATTTTTTGGGGCGTGTGGATATTTTTCGTTTTTGGCTTCAATCTTCGCTTGAATCAAAGCTGCTGTAAAACTTTAGGCACTGCCTTGTAGAGCTAGGTTTGCTCTATCTAATGATATATCGAAACTACTTGGGACATAGGATTATTTCGAGTTATTGCGGTCTGTACCTATTTTGGTGCAGGAATTATGCATCAACCTAATACTAAACCAGTCATGAAAGAATCACCTCCATTTGATTGAGCTTCGTCACCGACGTATGAATCCTTTTGTCCCATTCCAACCATCACACTCTGATGACGAGGACGCCCAACAATAGACGGGAACACATCTCGTGGAGCATCATCTCCAGCAAAGCCGGCTTCGCACATACCGGAACCATTGTCCACAACAAGAGCAGCTACCTCGTCGTCACACATTCTGAAAGGATTTTTGGTTGAGAATGAAGTGAAATATCGTCTTGGCCAGGCATACTTCACGCGGTTTCAGTCGTGACGGGATTTGGCAGTATTCCAAGTGTCCATAACTCATTGTAGGCCAATTTTAAACATACGAGATGGGGCATTTTATCAATCCAGCAAGCTATACACACTATACATGCGGAGTTTGCTAATGTTGGATTGAAGACCTCTGGCGAATTGCCAAATCGCGTGGATTATGCCCGGCCCTATAGGCCTCGGGCATAGTTCAAGCGATGCTATAGCCTCGCGATTCCCCGGCAAGACAACTGTTACGGTTCCATTGCATGCCGGTCCTTTGGACTTCGGTTGCGATAATTTTTCGACACGGCTAATCGTGACTATCACCACCAAGACTTAAACTGATCGGCATGCGAGCCCGTAACATTTGTCTTGTCGGGGGACGAGCAAAACGATAAAGAGTGCAGATTTAAGGGTGACGGTTCAAAACTGCGCGCGCTCTGCTGATGAAGCCGAATAGCGCCCGGAATAGTATCTGTTCTCCATGATTAACATGTCAGATAACTCCCTGGGCCGAGTTTCAGCCAAATCGAGGATTTGGCGCTATTCCGCTATCCGGGCCCCAAAATTTTTTAGTCATGGATTTCGCTCAAACTCGGCCCAGGGGGGTTATCTGACATGCTGATCACGAATATCACATTTCCTCCGCAAAAAAACGCCTCCCTGCAGGGTTACGGCAGGTATACGGTAGCGAGTCAAAATCGTGGATTTCGTTCAAAATCGGTATAGGGGTTAGTTATTCGGCCCGCTGATGCTGAATATCACATTTTGTACCGTAGCGTTATTTTCTCGGGTTACGGTGGGTATACGGCAGAGGTAAAATCCGCTGTAACTTCGCACAGAGGGATTATTCGACATGCTGATTAGAAATGTTACACTTTCTCCGCACGAAAACGTCTCCCTGCATGGTTAGTTGGTTTACGATAGGGGTCAAAAACACAAATTGGCAAATGTATCTTTCCCCTATGCTTTGCTTAGGCAAAAGCGCTGCAGGAGTGTAGCGCGCGGCGGTGGTTGTGTGTGCCTGAAACGGATGTACGGCGATTGTCCGAATCGCCGTACATCCGTTTCAGGCAAAACTATTTTTTACACCCGTTACCGTGTAGCTAACGTAACTCGAGAAAATGACGCTACGGTTCAAAACCAAAGTGATATTTGGCATCAGCGGGCCGAATAACCCGCCTAGGCCAAGTTTCAGCGAAATCCGTGATTTCGGCCCCCCTCCCGTCCGTACATCCGTAACCCGTAACCGCACAGGAAGGCGTCCTCACGCGGAGAAAATGTGATAATCGTGATCAACATGTCAGATAACCCCCCTGGGCCGAGTTTGAGCGAAATCCATGACAAAAAATTTCGGGACCCGGATAGCCGGATAGCGCCTTTAAGTTCACCAAAACAATTTGACCTACCGCGAGTCCTCGAAAAGCGGCTCCAATGTGTTTTCAAGTTTCGAGCGCTCAATCTGAGCAACTGTGTCTCGAGAAGCATTTGATTCGTCACTTTGGGATGCCATGGCACACGGCACTCGCAACACTGAAAGGAAAACGCTTGAAGAGGGCATTATTCCAGTATAGGGGCCACATGATTTTGAATTCGTGAGCTTCACAATCCGTCTGTATGGTGCTTATCCGAAATGCTAAACAAATTTATAGTCTTTCCAAGTATGAGCGTCATCATGCGTGGTCATGGTGAGTATGGCATGTGCCATGCTTAGTCCGCTTAATGCGCTTAACCCTTTAGGACCTGACTTTTTCCCAGTAAGAGAGAGAATTGCTCACCTACTGCTTATGATAGGGCAGCGTTGGAATAACAATACAGCGAAGTTTGGAACTATTTCGACAACAAGACGTTTTTATTTTTAATTTTTTCTCCCAACCTTCATTCAATTTTCTAATTTCTTCCAACAAAGATGAAATCGCGTACTCATAGCAAATGTGCTCGCGTGACATCATACTCCACACTTCTGTTGATAGTGTAAATTCATTTCAACTATCAGGGAAGATAATCGATATTTTTCCAGCAGATGCTGCGGCAGACAACGGTTATCGATTTTTTGTCACTCACTTGTGCACAAAGATTCCCACATTGCTAGTACCACCATGGATGAAATGGGGCTTGCAAATCACTATTAGGAAGGCAAAGGTTGTCTGAAGCTACCTATAGCAATAAGTAATAGAAATCCGTTGTTGCGCCAGTAACACTGCCCTTTGAAGTTGATGGTGGCAATCGCCACCACCAGGTCCCAAAGGGTTAATCCGCTTCGTCATGGGTCAATTCCGTGAACTGACCAATAGCGAAGCTGTTGTCCACTTCACATCCACTTAACTCCTCCACTTCACTACTGGTCTCACTGAATTGACCAATACGAAGCGGACCAAGCGGATCAACTGGATTAAGCTCACCAAGTATGGCGCGTGCCTTGCAGATCATTTCCTGAAACACGTAAGATAAGCACCAATTGATACACTAACTAACGCCTAATTCACCAACATCGAAAACGACCTAAAATCCAATGACGTATTTCGACATCGCTTGCGTGCAATTTTTGAATCGTGTTCTTTCTACGGTAAGATCAACGTCGGACCCCATCGCCGGTGATAGCGTCGTCCTATAACTCATGGCTTCTTTCGTTTTTTTTTCTTCCTTCCCTTCATTCTTCACTTTACTCGGCTGCTTTAGATTGGCATGCCCGTAGCTTCTTCTGATCTTGAGGGCTTCTTACAATGCAAAGCTTGTAAGAATGGACTTTCCAAAGCCCAATTTTTCCGGGCGCTATTCGGCTATCCGGGCCCCAAAATTTTTTTGTCATGGATTTCGCTCAAACTTGGCGCAGAAGGGTTATCTGACATGCTGATCGCGAATATCACCTTTTCTCCGCAGGAAAACGCCTCCTTGCAAGGTTACGGTAGGTATATGGTAGGGAGTCAAAATCACGGATTTGCCTCCGTCTAAAGGGGTTATTTGGCATGTTGAACACGAATATGATGTTTATTTCGTGCGACGGCGCCATCCGGCGGAATTACGGTAGGACTACGGTAACGGGTCAAAATCACGGATTTGCCCAAAACTTGGCCTAGGCGGGTTATTCGGCCCGCTGATGCCAAATATCACTTGGTTTTGAACCGTAGCGTCATTTTCTCGAGTTACGGTAGCTACACGATAACGGGTGTAAAACATAGTTCTGCCTGAAAGGGTGTACGGCGATTTGGACGATCGTGAAGCTTTGCATACACGACCACCTCCGCGCGCCACACACCCTGCTGCGGCTTTTGCCTAAGCAAAGCACAGGGAAAGATACATTTGCCGATTTGTGATTTTGACCCATACCGTAAATCTACCGTAGTCATGCAGGGAGGCGTTTTCGTGCGGAGAAAGTGTGACATTTCTAATCAGCATGTCGAATAACCCCTTTGTGCGAAGTTACAAATGGTTCTGAGATTTTGACCTCCTACCGTACACCCAGCGTAACCCGAGATAATGACGTTACGGTACAAAACCAATGTGATATTCGGCGTCAGCGGGTCGAATAACCCCCCTGTGCCAAGTTTCATCCAAATCTATGATTTTGACCCTCTACCGTACACCTACCGTAACCCTGCAGGGAGGCGTTTTCCTGCGGAGAAAAGGTGGTATTCGCGATCAGCTTGTCAGATAACCCCTCTGGGCCGAGTTTGAGCGAAATCCATGACTAAAAAATTTTGGGGCCCGGATAGCCGAATAGCGCCCAAACCTCCAAGTGGTGTCATTCAATGGAAATTCTTCCAAAGGCATATGAGATCTTTATTGCATTAGAACAGAACCGCCTAATGCCAAAATTATGCTCTACAATTTGTAATTCCCCTCTCCATATAGTGTGATTGCGGAGCCGAGATTCTGCGGAAAACTTGCGCGCGCAAGATGAGGGAGCTACTGGCATGATTATTTGTTTACGCGCAGATGTTACCACAGAATCTCGGCACCGCAGGCACTCTGGCGGAAAATCTACTAAACTGCGAAAATAAATACGACAGCCACCTCGCCAACTACCATTTATTGAACATAAGCACTTTCTCAAGCGAACACCAAACTCAGTCCTATAGGCCTTGTTAACCTGATTGCCCGCGCCGTGCCTTCAACACCAGCATAGGCTAGCGGCTGTCGCGAGGAGCCATTATAGGCGATCCCATTCACTCAGGAATTTTCGAGTAGAGGACTTGTCGCCGAAGTGGGGCATTCCTCGCGGCCATCTGCAACAATTACGCAAGCTTTCACTGGAGGTCGTTTTTGCAAGAAGTCCGTGTGGACTACCTTACATTGGGCGACATATAGTCCTCCACGAGAGATTTTCCGATCAACATTCATGTTGTTTTCAGCATTGCACAGTATATTTTAGCCGAAATTGTCATTAAAAATTTATAAAAATGCGTATAAGGCCCGTATGCACGTACATCCCCGCGGGGAGGGGATGTGCGCTTAACCATTGAAATGATGCATACGGGCCTTATACGCTGGGGCTCCCCTCCCTTCCCCACGCGAACCCCCGTATGCACAAGGGCAATATTGGGGAGGGGATCCCCTAGGAGCAGGGGAAGGGAACCCCCTTATGCAGCAGGGGGGATCGAGCGGGAAAATCATTTTGCTTCCGCTTTTTGTGATAATCGCTCCTCTTTTCTCATCTTTTGGTAGCTACTCGCCTCCAGCATGTCATCGGCAATATTTTACTCGTTGCGGAATGCCCTCGCCGTGATTGCGCTCGGCGCACCAAGAAAAATTTCCTACGCACAATATATTTTTGTTGTTTTCAAGGATGTTGCTCACTTTCGCTAATGCTGCTTATTTCAGCGTAAAAGTGTCCAAAATTAGAAGTCATCATGATGTCTCTACAGTGAATGAGTAGAATATGTTATGCTGCCGAAAAGGGGGGGGGGGTGCCGCAGACATTCAAACTAGAATTTCACACATAAAAGAAATTGTAAATCGTGCTAGCTTTTCATGGAAGCTGTAGCTATTAGCGACATGCCGTCCATTCCTCCAAGGGAATGATCCCCAGCGGCCATCCCTGCTATGCACGAGGGGAATGCTGGGGAAGGGATCACTCCCCAGGGGATCACTATTCAGAATTAAGCAAATCTGCTATTTTCTAGATTTTTTCAAGGCAGCTTATGTTGAATTATCAAGGTAGGAGCAATATATCATGTAATACTATAGTTACAATGTATCTGTTCAGCATATCTGGCTAAAACTATTATGTCATTTGAAAAATGCGCAAATTTCTTGAATGATCAAGAACCCCTACAAATATTCGAGAATGGCAGCTATTATTGCTTGGTTTTCTTTTCAAGAGGGGAATTTAGCAGAGAGACAAGATTGCGAGCTACAGGTCGCTGAGAGGGGAATCCGGCTTTCAAAGGAAATCTTTCATCAAATTGAACGAATTGCTTGGTAATAGTTGATTAAAACCAGATTATTCGCTTCTCTGGCATGATCTACACCATCGAACCCCTACTCCGTTGCAAGGGATGTCGATCCCCTCCCCGCGCTGTTGAGCTACATTCGTGCATACGGGGAGGGGAGGGGAAGGGATCCCCACCAGGGTCCGCCCGATCGATATCCCTGAAATCAAATACCGAATTTGTGGCAGCGAAAGAGTACCGCAAAGAAATGGCTAGCAAGCGTTGGAAAAAACACAGAAACTACAAAACTGCACACTCATGAGTTCTCCTATGAGAAAAGTAAGCCATAACATAACCGCGAGGAAACTGCTAAATAGAATCACACCACTTCAGAAATCAACATTATACTACGACAGTACGTAACAAGTATAAACCCTTAAAACCAGTAATAGGGAAAAGGAAGAAGAGAGCGAAGGAGATAAACCATTATATGTCGGAGGGGGACGGTGGCACTAGCTACCGTACCCCCGGCGGGTGCAGGACCAACCAAGGTTAGAATGAGCTTGGCATGCTCAGACACTTTCTCCGACGGCCCGCGCGCTTTCGAGAGCCTACCGTGCGAGCGGCGCGCCTAGATTTGTGGGCGTGGCATCGTTTCCGACGGGCGGCGCGCCATCGAAACCTGCCGTGCGAGCGGCGCGCCTTGCCTTCAACGGGCGGCACGCCATCTTGAGTGACCGGGCGAGCGGCGCGCCATAAACAAATATATAAGAACAACGAACATGTATAAATTAACAAGACGCGTAAGCATCATTTTGAACTCGTTGTTAGCCGTAAGAGGTTGCATTTGTTATCGTATCGTTGGTTGCTTGTCCGTTTTGCCGGCTAATCGTGTCCATTCTTTGTAAGTTTTTTCTGGTTCACATTTGCACAGTCATTGTCATCCATGCGCTCCCTATTCCGTAGCATCTTAGCGTCCGTATTGCGTCCGCTATTCGGCTATCAGGGCCCCAAATTTTTTGTCATGGATTTCTCTCAAACTTGGCCCAAAGGGGTTATCTGACGTGCTGATCACGAATATCTCCCTTTCACCCCAGGAAAACGCCTCCCTGCAGGGTTACGGTAGGTATACGGTAGGGGGTCAAAATCATAGATTTGCCCGGAACTTGGCCCAGAGGGGTTATTCGACCCGCTGATGCTAAATATCACATTGGTTTTGAACTGTAGCGTCATTTTCTCGGATTACGGTAGCTACACGGTAACGGGTGTAAAACGTAGTTCTGCCTGAAACGGGTGTACGGCGATTCGGACGATCGTGAAACTTTGCACGCACGACCACCGCCGTACGCTACACACCCTGCTGCGGCTTTTGCCTAGGCAAAGCACAGGGAAAAGATACATTTGCCGATTTGTGATTTCGACCCCCTACCGTAGCTATGCAGGGAGACGTTTTCGTGCGGATTTTTGGTGCAGTCACCAGAGGTTTGCTATGTTTTTTCCTGATATTACAATATTTTGAAAGATGTATCGGTCACGGTCAGTCTCAAGCGCAAATCTGGAGGACCACAAACGTACGCGAAGCCTAGACCTGTTTTTCCACCATGTCTCACTGGGTATGTTTGTTAACTGGTTTTATTACCTCTAGTAGTTTCGTTTTCAGTAGAGAGAATCCTTTTGTGGAAAATATTGTCGAAGACGAAGGGGCACCCTCAGATATCCAGATGGAATTAGAAGTTCCACAAGGTTCATAGCTTTTGCTTTTTTTCCTTTCTGTTATGTTTCCTAGACTTTGTTTTTCCAGGTAACGTGTACCAAAGACGCTAGTTTTTTCTTTGTGAGTGACTAAAACAGGATCCGCAACAACCGAAAGATTTGCGTTTCAGATTTTACAGAAACCTTGAAGATACCGAAAAGAAAACAATGGAAGCGCTTTCTGAGCTAAGATAACAGCGCAAGATTGGCGACCTCAACTATTCAAATCTCTCCAAATGACTCTGTAAGTCCAAAGATCCTTTACGAATTTCACAGTGATTGAAAATTTGATTTCAGACGAGATATAAGGTCCTACAACTACGAGTCAGGAAAATGGATGGCCAATAAGGTGAGAATTTGTGCATACTTAAATGATGATCTGACACTTCTTTCAGCGCCAGAAACGTGCCGCACCCGCCGAAGATTGAAAGAAGTTACTAACCGAAAAAGGATTACGTAGCAGCAACTCAATCATCAGCTGACGCCTGTCAACATCTGCATAATATCTTTCCAACGTCTCCTCCAGAAAAAAATTGATTTGTCTAGGTTTTTCTTTTTGTGTTTTCTTTTCAAGTATTGTTCAGTGTCTTATATTGTGTGTTTCATCTTTCGTAATATAATGGTACCTTGCTTTAAGCGTTCATCAAAATCTCCGTGTTCACTGCTTCAGTGTCATGATTCTGACAGGATTCCGGTTTTTTTTGCTCAATCGGGTCATTCTTACCGGTATCTAACAGTGCTTTCGCAGTATCAGCATGGCTGCTGTGCTTTACGTGTTTTCAGGGTGCTTAGCGCAAAAATGATATTATAGTTGTTGCCTGTCATGTTCTGCTTTTGATTCTGTATTATGTCGTTCTGTAAGTCTTTGAATGATAAATATGTCATCATCATACCTGTATACATGTTTGGCAATAAATCTGACGCTATGAGGTCGTAATTCAATAACAAAATATGAATTTTATCAAAGGATTGCTATCTGTATCACAATAGGGTCCTACAACGCTTTCGAAGGAGCGGGCGAGCGGCGCGCCTTCAGCGAGCGAGCCGCGTACCTTCATTCCACGGGCGGCGGGAGGCATGAGCGCTCGCACGCTCAAGGCGCGCGGGCCGTCGGAAAAAGTGTCTGAGTGAAGCCAATCGCATGCCGCGAAAGCTATTTTTTGCTCCTTGTGGATTTTTTGATTCTTGTGGAGGATTCTTCGCGTAGAGTGTGTCGCATAGTGTCATATCCTACTGTTTTTTCCCTTCAGGGCTCTTTTTGAAAGTTCCGCCTAGCAGGGACGTGCCGTTTTTGGGTCGCTCGGCTGTCACATGGCTCGATTACGCAGTATCATGGAAATCACGCCTGGGATCGCTTCTTACCATTGTTGACATGTTAAATTCAACAGGTAATCTTTTTTTTCTTTCTTGCGAAAGTTTTTTGTTTCCTTATGTGAACTTTTCGGATATTTCAGTGATTTGAACGACTGAAAGACCATCAGGAAGCACCAACGATAACACTAGACGAGGATCCAGTCGAAATTGAGAGCGAGGATTCAGTGTAAATTATTGAAGACGAGGATTTGGAAGTTTTTGAACTGACATCCCATCAGGAGCTGAATGTGTGCGGAGATGTGACAGAGCAAACGCGAGAAGATTCTGAGAAGGTGCTTTTGCCGCAAAACAGAGGCAGAGCTGATGGAATCTCGAAGCGAAAAAGCACCGGGAAGTTATAGGGGCAAGAAAATATCCTGAGAGATTCGGTAAGTTCATTTCTTGGTTTTAATTGAGTTTTTTTACCATCTGCGTGATCTGTGTCATTTCAGCGGCTCTGGCAGAGATTTTCTACAGGCGGCATCAGTGGGAATTTGTTGTGTACAAATGTATATTCTTTCTGTATATTACCTGGTCTACTCGATTGATTGCAATCTTAGAAAACGAATGCTTCATTCGATTCATGAGTTGTTAAATGTGAAAATCTGGACGCTTTGTTGTTGTGAAGTGGTATAATGGGTTTCGCTTCGATTGTGGTAAATTTTGGATGACTTTTGTTAGAGTTAGTGAATGCTCCAATATAATCTGGAATGTACGATCTGTCTTTCAACTGTTCCCATCTCTTTCCCTCTAGCAGAATACCGCTCAATTGATACAGCAAAATACTGGGTTGGAATTGCTGTGATTAGGAAAGCCCTTTCCATTAGTAACAACTTGGGAGACCCTCCCATTTGGAAATTTCCGACCATGCATTCATCTTTACGAGAGCGATATATGCCTTTTTGCAGTGCATTTCATGGGGAGTGAGCTGGCACCTTTCTTTGGAATGATCAGAGAAGTTGTGGCTTAATCATAGTTTATGTGCAACAATTTATTGAGTTCAAAAACAAGCTCAACACATTCGGAGTAACTTTATCACACGTAGACTATAAAACTCAAGCGCTCAAAACTAAATTTCTGGTTTGATAAACATTTACTTACAAAAAAACAAAACATTTCAAAACACAAAGAAAGCGAAAATCAGTTCACTAAACAGAGGTCAGCTATGCTTGAGATACTTGTTATGTGATGACATATTGCCTGATGCAAAGTCTCTTCGTCGTTCATTCACTTGATAATGTATCGATTTGCAAAAGCTTACTGTATTGTGTGCCGATCCCCCGTCTCCTTTTAAGGGTTGTTGCTCGAGGCTCTGCAATTTTTTTGTATTTTCTGTAGAAGCTCGATATCCCGGAGGTTATTCGTTACCAACTCCCGGGTCCTCTATATTATCGATGAGAACTTTTTCGAATGTAGCCTGCGCATGCGAAAGTGTATGGTATACAAGTTCTCTGGCGCGATGCTGGAAGCGGTTGCGCATTTTGAAGAGCATATCGCCTTCTCGCCTTCAAACACCTCAGAATCTTCTCGCGTTTGCTCTGTCACATCTCCGCACACATTCAGCTCTTGATGGGATGTCACTTCAAAAACTTCCAAATCTCGTCTTCAATAATTTACACTGAATCCTCGCTCTTAATTTCGACTGGATCTTCGTCTAGTGTTATCGTCGGTGCTTCCTGATGGTCTTTCAGTCGTTCAAATCACTGAAATATCCGAAAAGTTCACATAAGGGAACAAAAACTTTTGCAAGAAAGAAAAAAAGATTACCTGTTGAATTTAACATGTAAACAATGGTAAGAAGCGATTCCAGGCGTGATTTCCATGATACTGCGTAATCGTAATGTGACAGCCGAGCGACCCAAAAACGGCACGTCCCTGCTAGGCGGAACGTTCAAAAGGAGCCCTGAAGACCCCTCCCCTCTTGCATAGCGGGGTTCAATGGAGGGGATCGTTCCCCTGGGGATCCAGCTCCCCTCCCCTCCCCGGCGGGGATGTACAGGGCTTTACAACCTGAGTGTCACAGCCGCCCCGCTCGGCCGCCACGCTTAGGTCCGCGCAGCGTTCGTGGCGCTGGCTGCGCGTCGACTGAAGCTTGGCAAAAGCCCGGGCAATACGCCGCAAACGCCGCGCGCGGCCTGAGCGAGGCGGCCGCGTTGGAGGAGCCGCGCAAGCAGAGGCTGTGACTCTTATGTTGAAAAGCCCTGTACGTGCATACGGGCCTAAGAGATGTGAGCGCTCATTATCGCCTACGATTAGCTCGCGCCGGGACCCCACGTCTCCAGCTGCTCAAAAGAGGCGCAAACAATTGAATTTTACAAGGCCTATGCTCATGTTGATATGCTCGATCTTGTCGTTATTTGTTTCGACTTATTAATCCCGATATCCAAATGCGTGCTATAAGACTCTGCTTCCCTGTCGTGTATCTCGTTACGAACCTGCACAGCCAAATCGTGAGTAATGAACTCAAAGTCTTCCATCAGTTTCTCCTGTCAAGAACCAATTGTAGAATTTCATGAAAATTTCAAACGAGCGGATGTAAATCAGTAGAGTTGATTCCAGGTTAGATGGAAGTGGCCGCGTAAAGGATCCTTCTCCAATGGTCCCCTTTTCACAAATCACGAACTTTCGCTGAGGATAGACACATATCCGTTTATCCAAGTGTAGTTCGTATCTGAATCCATCAAAAATCAGAAGACAGTTCAAAAGGGAAAATAAACTAAACATACTCGAAATCCACTGCCATGCTCTTGCTTTCTAGTATAAATACAGCCTCGTTAGATGTGATCATTGTTGGGCCACTTCCGAATTCGAAGAGCCTTAGATTCCTTCTAGCAATGAAACATTTGATTGTATGAAGCTGAAAAATCAATAATATGCATTTTTGGCCGAAATGTTGCTCATGACGATTTCAACGCGCCTTGCAGCTGACTGTGTCTGTGAAAGTGATTTCGCCCTGTCGCGATCGAGCCCCATCTAGTAAACCTCTTAATGGTGCAATGTCGCTGGAAGAAGTATTAGATTGGCCCAAAGTACCCTTTGATTCAACTGGCTTGGCGGCTGGAATTGTGACCTAACTATGGCTGGGTAATGATCAGAGAGCACACGCGCGAAAGAGACGCAGACCGCGTAGCGGGCGTGAGCGGCCTTGCTTAGGTACAAAGCCCTTTTAGCCGCCAAGCTAGTGGAATCGAAGGCCTAATTTTCGTATAAACTGCTTTTGATGTCTGTGCACACTTAGGGTTGTTTCATACTGCCGCACTGACTGCAGCAGTCTGCACTAACCGCAGCAGACTGCAGCTGACCGCACTGACCGCAACGACTGCAGCGGCTGTAGCATGCAGGCGGAGAGGATAAATAGTTGTGGTTTAAACAAACAACAACAATATATACGTAAAAGCAAAAGACAACGCGGTTTAGAGTGTTACAACAGGTATATGCAATGATAGGAGGAATTAGAATAAATACGAACATACCAAAGAAAACTATCGCCAAAATTTGACTGAAAAGAATTCTCATGGAACTTATGATCTTCTTATGCGTAAATCACGCTGTTTTGGTAATCGCGGTTGTTTTCTTTTAAGAAAAGAGGCTTCGACCGGTGCGGAAAGTGCGGTCAGCTGCAGTCAGCTGCAGCCTGCTGCAGTCTGCTGCAGTCTGCTGCAGTCAGTGCGGCAGTCTGAAACAACCCTTAGGGCGTTCTTCGATAGAGCAAAGCAAGCTCTACAAAGTGACTACCGGAGATCCATCAAGTCAAAAATCATGTGGAGTCGGAGCCAAAATCGGAAAAAAATTGTACCTTTTACCGAATCTTTGCTCAGAATAAGGTGGTTCGAATATGATAAAACTACTCTACCTCAGCTCCTTCCACATTTAGTAAGGGTGACCTTATGATCATATCTTTGTATATTCCTTGATAATCGGAAAATACCAAGTTTACAAAAAATATTTCCGAAAAAAGTGACGTTTCTGCATTTTCGGGATATTTTGTCTGAATTTTGGGTCGGCGAAGAAAATCCGTTGAATGCATTTATTAATACTACTACATGTCTATTGTCTGAGAAGCAAATTGGATACCCGCAAGAATCTTTTGGAAAGTCCTATTTTTTAGCTATCAAAGTTGTGTCCTTCTGTCAAAATTGCTTAATCACGAGGTTTAGCTATGGGTCTATGCTTGGTCATGAAGCGGTGAGTTTGCGGACATTGCCCACGCAGTACGGTAAAAGAATTCTTCCGGTTGTTCTCTCATGCCAAATGCTTTTTCGCAATCAGAGGTGCTTTCAACATTAGAGATGATCTTGAGAAGTACGGGATGATTTATTTTATGTGGTTTAGGATATCTATAGTGTCCTACGCCTGGTTTGGAGTCTCATGACTCGCATCCGATCCAGATATGGATCATGATATTCTAATATTAAAAAAACGTCTAACCGGCTACTTATTAAGTCAAATACCAGGTCGACTAAAATATATGGGTCGTTTTCAAAAATTTATAGAAATGTTACAAACTGGCTCTTGTGTGGATGTATGACTATTAGAACATCAAGCCAAGAGAATCAGATGATCAATCCCTTTCCGAAAAAAATTTTTTCAAGCTGATACAGTCAGAAAATAAACTGAAGCTTAGAGTGAAATGTGCGTCTATTACTCACACAACAAATTTTAATTTATCAAGCATTTGCATGACCATCGATGGTCAACTTCAAGCGATCTGCATTTCCCAGGGTACTTCCGCGATCAAGTAGAAGGCTTTCGATCAAACTGGCTTGGCGGCTAGAAGGTGGTTTGTGACCTAATTAAGGCCGCTCGAGCCCGCGACGCAGTCTGCGTCTCTCTTGCACGCATGCTCTCTGGCCATTACCCAGCCTTAATTAAGTCACGAAGCCCGCCTTTCAGCCGCCAAGCCAGTTGAATCAAAGGGTATCAATAGTTGAAGGCGGAATTTTTGTATCTGATTTGTGAGGGAAGAGGCCGGAATGTACGGCCGGAAATTTTCAATTTAACGGCCTCCTCACTAAAAATTCTGAACTTAATAACTGCTACTCAAAGTGTTACAGAGCTTTGAAGTTGCACATCAAAACGAAATGATTTGCCAGCCTAATAGTATTTATGAGTCATGAGTTATATTCATTTCCAAGGTTTTTGACGATTGTTTACCAGAATAAATGTAGCTTACCGGGAGCCCTCGAAAAGAGGTTTCATCTGTTTTCAAATTTCAAGCGCTCAATTTGAGCGACAATATCTAAAGCCTGTGAATCATCATTTTGAGACGCCATAACATTCGCAGCGCTGAAATAATAATGGTCAAAGTACTCTATACAATACATCAAAAGAAATGTAAATAAAATTCCACCATCATTTATTTAACTAACATTTGCAAATGTATAGCGAGAAAGCGGCTTTGCGCTTCTGTCATCTTTCGTATCCCCAAGTGGAAGCTACGTCGCATCAGTTTTAAGTATATTTTCTGTTACTTCATGCCTCCTCACGTAAATTTCATGTGTATATGTATTTTTGTCACATCAAGCTTCCTTCTTCTTGTGGAGCATTTCTTTAGAGTTGTTAGAACTTTCGAGTTTGACTCATCGTCTTCAGCAACGAATTACCTAGATAGCAAAAAATAAGCAAAGAAAACACTGCAAAGTCTCAGACTCACAATGGCAATTGTTAACGCACAGGCGTTGCCGCGTCTGCACACTATATTAAGTAGGAGGCGCTGAAAATATTAGGTAGGTTCGAAAGTCTTGTCGGTTTTTTTAATCCATCGGCAAATGCGCTGGAATGAAGTTAAACAAACGCTTCAAAATGTAACCCAATGCAGAATTCTCTTTCCAGTTTCTAAACTCCATTTTGTTTCGTTGCGAGAGGACGAGATATTTGCTGGAAATTACAACCACTCGTTTTTACTATGTCCAACTTTCGCTAATTTTCAAAATATTTGTATGAGCCTTTCGGAGGAGCCCTAATAACCAGCAGATAGGGCAAACCTTTTGCTTACGCAATTTTTTTCTTTTTTTCAGCTGCTTTTTCAGATTCTTGCTAAATAATTTTCTGAAGGTCTTGTGTCTTGGAAAAATTGCAAACCTTCGTGTATGGAGCCGTACGATGGCATCCCTCAGATACTCTATAAAATGTGTGCAGATACTCTTGCCAAACCGCTTGCTGATGTATTCAATCTTTCCCTATACTTTGGTGAGATTCCCTCCCTTTGGAAGGAAGCCATTGTTACAGTTGTGCCTAAAACTTCCGCAACTGAAAGTGTTGCCGATTTTCGCCCCATTAGCCATAATTCTGTGCCCATCAAGATTATGGAAAGAATTATTAGAAGTAAATTACTACTTTGGTTAGAGAGGTTCCATCTTGTTTCGCCCGAGCACCATGGCTTTGTGCCAGGCAAGTCAACTGCAACTAATCTTACTGAGGCCGTTTTTGATTGGAAATTAGCCTTGAGTTCGGGAAAATTTGTGGATATTATATACTTCGACCTTTCCAAGGCCTTTGATAGAATACCTCACCGTTTGCTTCTTTGCAAACTAGAGAATATCGGAATTTCGGGAAACCTACTAACTTGGTTTGAGTCTTACTTGAGCAATAGATGCATGACGGTAAAGATTGGTCATGAATATTCCAGAAAATTTCCCTGTCCCAGTGGGGAGTTCCCCAGGGAGCTGTCCTATCTCCTTTGTTATTTTTGGTATACACTTTGGACCTACCTGATGCTTTAAAAACATTGAATGTACACGTACAAATCTATGCGGACGATACAAAGATATATGCATCCTATGATGAAGACAACCTGGACACAGTTCATGATGCTTTGCAGTCATCGATTGATAAAATGTGTGCTTGGGCGTCTCAGAATGGACTCTCTCTCAACCCAAGAAAATGTTCCTTCCTCCATCTTGGCAAGCATTCCTCAACTTCGTATAAAATTGATGGAGTTGAGATGACTGCTTGTCAAAATGTGAAAGATCTGGGAGTTATTATCGATTGTGATTTGAAATTCTCTAAGCATATTGATTCAATTGTCAACAGGGCATATACCACTTTATTTACAATCTTTCGCAATATACAAACTCGTAATCCTATAATACTGTCCCGGTTATACAAAGCTTATGTTATTTCACTTCTTGAATACTGTTCGCAAGTTTGGACTCCTTCCCGAAAAGAAGATATAATGAAGATTGAAAGAGTTCAGCACACTTTTACCCGCCTGGTCTTTCGTCGTGCGAGTGGTAGAACACTAGTTGATATTCCAGACTGTCACCTACGCTCTAATAAATTGGGCTTGACTCCTCTCAGAATTAGACGCATGATATCCGACCTCGTCTTTTGTTTTCGTATTCTTCGCATGGAAATAAAATTAAAAGCAAGCAAATTTTGGATCTTCAAACCTGCTGGTACGAGGCTAGGTGGTTTCAATCTGCATTATAAACCTATCAAGCAACATCAGTCTGGAATATTCAACTACCTGTTCTTCCGCTGTGCAAGATGACTTCAGCGCTTACCCGTTGATATTGTGTCAGTGCGCGGCGGTGAAGCCTTCAAGAAAAAATTAAGAAAAGCTGGTTTGTCTCAACTTTTGAGCAGTGATACTTCTTCTTGATTGCGTTGTGTTTCTAATATTTGTGTTCAGATTCTTTTGGGGTTTAGGTCTTTAGGGCTTATGGTTGTTATGGTTCTCCCACGGTTTGGTTCTGAGGCTTGACCTTCTTTGCACTTCTTTTTTCCTTCTTTTTCTTCTATTTTATTTTTCATCTCTCAATAGTCTTCTTTTTAGATTCTCGCTCTTGTCCATGCGGTTCACTATCTTTTTCGTATGACGGTTTCATGGCACGCGACTCTACCTGTCTCATGTTGATCCTTACTCTGGGCTGATTGTGGTCGAGGGATGCGGAACGAATGCTTTGTTGGACTGTAGTTTATGTTAGATCAGACTCTACCACTTCATTGGACCTTGGCTCAAATCATTGCCGTTCTCTGTTTGGTTTTCCTTTAACACTTTCATGCCTCACGCGTTAGTTTGGGTCTGGTTCCGTCTTATCACCTCAGTTATGCTTGGGCTAGCTTGTTTGGGCTTGAGACTTTTGCATTGTGCAACTTCTATCGGAGTTCTGTTCTCTCCCGAGAGTTTTGGTTGGGTGGGTTTTATCAATATTACTACCAATACACCTGCTTTCAACATATACAATTGCTTATGTTGAGTAAGAGCATTTTTTGCTAAGAGCAGGGGGCATGAGACAGACTCCATTGAACCTCTATACCTGTGATGACTTCATATATGTCTAAACAAGCTCACTCCCTTTCCATTCCCAGAAAGGTTTTGCGGACTGGACTTGAATTGATTCAGTGGGGAGTTTGCCTTTTTGTTTTATTTTTTGTGTTGTTGGTTGTTTGGTGTGATGCTTCGTTCTTCTGTTGTATGGGCGCGCCTTGTGCGTATTAAATAAATAAATAAATAAATAACTTGTTATTGCACCAAACTCTGCAAAACCTACAAAAAACTGTTCAACACACGATTGCTCTTACCGTTAGTTATCACCAGGGCTCGGCACGAGTGGCTAGATGAAAATGGAAAAAACGAAGTCCCCCTTGACTTTTGGGAATTTTTACGAAGTCCCCTTTGACCCTCAACAAATTTCCTCTAAAAACCTGAAAAATTCCCCAAAACCCCCAAAAAACGAAATGTCGACTAGAAAAAAAAAGTCGCCAAGTCGCCAATTTTGCGTCTCTCTTCGGTCACAAAAACGAAACGCCCTTTGCTTTTTGTCCCAAAAACGATATCCAGCTTGCTTGTAAGCCACCTGGCCGAGCCCTGATTATCACAAAGTAAATGAGCGATTTTCGCTTAAATTTATGAAGATTTTGAAACATAAGTCACGTCAGTGCGCACTCCTGAGATTGAACTGCGATTTTCCCCACAAATTTCGCCTATCTCAAAGACAAGTGTTAGAAAGAGAAGAAGAATTTGCTTCGAATGGTGACTGAAGTGTTTAACATTTCTGTTCTACGAGGTTAGAATAGGCTGAATATGAAATTCGGTTACTTCAAAAAATAAATCGTAGAAATTCTGGAAGACAAGCTGTAGGGCTACAGAAAATTGCTTCTGTTGCAGAAGGTTTACCCTATCTGCTGGTTATTAGGGCTCCTTCGGAAGGCTCATACAAATATTTTGAAAATTAGCGAAAGTTGGACATAGTAAAAACGAGTGGTTGTAATTTCCAGCAAATATCTCGTCCTCTCGCAACCAAACAAAATGGAGTTTAGAAGCTGGAAAGAGAATAAATTCTGCATTGGGTTACATTTTGAAGCGTTTGTTTAACTTCATTCCAGCGTATCTGCCGATGGATTGAAAAAACCGACAAGACTTTCGGACCTACCTAATATTTTCAGCGCCTCCTACTTAATATAGTGTCCCTGCAGACGAGGCAACGCCTGTGCGTTAACAATTGCCATTGTGAGTTTGAGTCTTTGCAGTGTTTTCTTTGCTTATTTTTTGCTATCTAGGTAATTCGTTGCTGAAGACGATGAGTCAAACTCGAAAGTTCTAACAACTCTAAAGAAATGCTCCACAAGAAGAAGGAAGCTTGATGTGACAAAAATACATATACACATGAAATTTACGTGAGGAGGCATGAAGTAATAGAAAATATACTTGAAACTGATGCGACGTAGCTTCCTCGTAACTACTGCGAATAAGCGATTTCGTCGTCACAGTTTTATGAACGCTCTATACATGTGTCCGCGTTTGCGTGCGCTTAGCTCATGCGGACACCGCCCTTGTCCAGGACTAGCCTTTATAATCTTCTCTTTCACCAAATCTACAAACTCGTCATTGACTTATATTAATTTCGCCTGCTTTCGTCGAATAATGGGTTTTCGAAGTTTATCATGTGCAAAACCAAATGTCACAAAATAAAGATTACTGATTTCGTAGATAAAAGTTCTCAAATGAGCATTTTTATTTCGAAACAAAATGCACTTCCGAATCTGCAAATAAACGAGAACAAAATGATATCAGTTTTAGCAAGTTACCGATCCAGCAAATATAGAAATACAGACACTACTCGCACAACAGTACAGATTGTATGGAATTTGAACGTGTTAAGCATTGCTCTCCTCGTTCTATCAGTCTATGTTGTCCAAACGCGAGCTACTTGGCTGTGTTTCTTTATTCTGGATTTCGTTGCGAATCTGCACAGCCAGATCGCTAGAGATGAACTCAAAATCCTCAATAAGCTTCTCCTGACAAACGGATCAACTGTGTTTGAAGTGAAGGAAATGCTTTTCCAACCACTAAAGTCGGTTTTGTGCGAGAATAACTTGGCGAAGTGAAGAACCCTTCTCCGATGATCCCATTCTGATAAATGACAAATTTTCGCTCTGGATAAACACAGATTCGTTCATTCAACTCTAGTTCATACCTGAATATAGAAAAGTTAAAGGATAGCATAGCGTTACAATAAAGAATTTCACTACGTTCAATATGTTCAACATACGGGTCATTGCATTATACTCTTGTAATTCTTTCTGCAAATACAGCTTCATTAGTAGTGAATACTGCTGCACCACTTTTGAACGTGGCGCTCCCAACCGTTTTTTTAGTTTTGAGGTCCTTGAATGTGTGAATCTGAAAGGTGAATGAACAAAGAGTACTACTGTTAAGTAGACGGTCATCCATAACCATTTGGGACTCGCCTCGCATAGAACAGTGTCTGTGAAGGTAAACTTGTTTTGCCGCTGTCGAGCGCCGTCTAATAAGCCTTCAGTGGCTCGATGTCGCTGAAATCAATTTGAGTACGAATTCAATGAAATTTTTGTGCGAGCAGTAACAGAGATACATACTAGAGTGGAACCCTAGATAGATTCACATGGTTGATTGGAACGGATCCATTACAATCGCGGTTGAATGTTTATAAAAGTTGCAGTGTCAGTTACTCTTTCCAGAAACAGTTTCTTCCAATCTTATATTCTTTTTCCTTTGATTTTTTTTGTTTACTTATCATGAGTGTCTAACTTCCAGAAGGAGCGTAATCCAAAGAACCAATTTTCCTTACAATTTCTTTTAGAAAAAAGAAGAAGCCTCAGAAATTTTCCTAGAGGATAATGAACAATGTGCTGAGTTATTTCACTTTAGTCATATTCCACTGAAAAATCTTATTTCAAGATGGGGTAAAACCATAATATATACGAATCTTTGTTTATCAAACGCCTTTCAATTGCTCTAGTAGTTTTAAAAAACGACTGCCGAAAAGCAAAAGGATTTTTTAGGCTGCCCAAAAAACAAAAAAGTTTTCAAGCTGCCCGAAAACCAAAAAAATTCAAACTGCCAAAAACAGTTTTTTTTTCCAAAACAACGTCCTCTACGACAGATTGGTAGTCCTCTTATAGTGCTTAGCGGGAAAAGCTATTACTATCCGAGCAGATACGCAGGAATTTTTCATAAACTTTTTAGTGACCTAGAAAATTGCAGTATCAAAACTGTCCTTCAACCTTTTTTCGGGGGCTGTGACCTCCCGAAATTTTGTATTTCTTATTTATTCATCAATATCGTCGACTCTAAAAATCGTGACGACGGTCTGCAGTGCGGCCAGTGCGCGCCGCACGGCACTGCCGCTTTATCGTAGGGCAATCTTGCTTCTCTGCAGTGTAGGCTCCCTGCGGTAGCCATGAAAGTTCCTGCAAGCAAAAAAGATGCAAAAAGAAAAGAAAAACCACAAGAACTCACCTTCTCCGCGTAGTTTGGGCGAATCACTAGGTGGCAGTGCCGTGCGGCGCGCACTGGCCGCACTGCAGACCGTCGTCACGATTTTTAGAGTCGACGATATATAGGGTTAGAGGTCCCACCTCAAGTAGTCACTGAGAACTTTGACATTGCTCTCACACAGACAAGAACTTCTATGGGCTACTGCATGACGAAAGCGCAATATTTTTAAGCGCTAACGCATCTCTACTAGCCCCAGAGCGCGTTACCAGCAGGGTTTACAACGGTGAAAATACGGGCGCGCGGCGTTTGCGCCGGCTCAACCGAAACTTCTGCGCCTTCCTCCTACGCTAGCCTTTATATTGCGCAACATGGGAGGCGTGCAAGTAGTACCCAGGCAGCCGACTGCTGCCACAGCCAGCCGCCAGAGCTAGCGTCAGCGCAGCCGCATACGATAGGATAATTACGCTAACCGTCTGATACCTCTCCGCCGAGAGGTTTCCTCGCACCTCGTCGCGCTGAGGTGCAATATCAGCCTCAGGGTTAGCGCGATATCATCAATAATGTTATTAATATCTATATCATTTTAATCAGCAAAAAATTCCTAGTTTATTGATAAAATGAAAATGAACAAATTTACACAGAGTAAAATTTTCCTAGAGGAGAATGGTTCAAAATTTCAACTCTTAAAATGACTAAAAGGTGAATCAATTCAAAATTCAAAAAGTGTTTAGTTATCAAAAAATTTTGCTTTTTAAAATTCAGAACCGGAGGAATACGGAGGTTTAAAGGAGAAAAAAGATTTGTTTAAATGAGGATTCAAAGACTTAGCGATGATAAAAAAGCTGATAAGCCAAATTAGGTCAAACTGAGCCAAAGTGTGTTAAAAATTGAGTAAGTCACTGATGCTGATATAAAAGACAATAGAGTAGGTCATCAAGAACCAAACGTCTAATCTATACAGCCTTTAACAAGAGCCTCAGGCTCAACAAGCGTATGTGGAGAATTCATCGCTTCTTCAGGTATTCCATGATTTCTTCAGGTATTCCATGAAAAAAATTAATAATCTAGATTTCGTTGCCTTTGATATAGATAGAAAATTAATAATCTAGATTTCGTTGCCTTTGATATAAATAGATTGATATATAAGATCGCGTAGCAAATGGTACCCGGGCAGCCGACTGCTACCGCAGCCAGCCGCCAGAGCTGGCGTCAGGTAGGATAATTGCGCTAGCCGTCTGAAACTCTCCGACGAGAGATTTCTTCGCACCTCGTCGCGCTGAGCGAGGTGCGAAGAAATCTCTCGTCGGAGAGTTTCAGACGGCTAGCGCAATTATCCTACCTGACGCCAGCTCTGGCGGCTGGCTGCGGTAGCAGTCGGCTGCCCGGGTACCACTTGCTACGCACCCTCCTTGGACACATATCCTGTGCGCTTGGACGTCTTCAGTGTTTTCGTCGAATGCAATTAAGATAATAGTTGGGGCACCAGAATCTAGAAGAGAGAAAATCTGGAGGCTGGCATAAATTTGTATAATGCGCTCTGAATTAAAAATGGCATCCGCCGTCGAAGCCTGTTTGTGAACCCAGCTTTTGCATTATGCTAGATTGCATTCTCGTCTTAGTAAACATTTTGATTTTACCAAGAATAGACAGAAACCACTTTGAGCTCAGTTTGAAGGGACACTACTTTTTCCGCACCCTATAAATTGTCGTAGATTATTAAAATAATCTACAACCTTTAGCATTGTATATCTACCGTGTATGTTATATTCAGTATATCTGTTAGCTTGTCGTTGACAAACCTTATTGTTCACTGACCACTTAAGCCGCCAGGTCACCCCTCTGCTGTGCTTGATAGTCTACTTGGCGGCGCCTACTTTTATGTAGGCAATCCTTCATGCTGTATGATACTATTGTTTACCAGAAGTGAGCATTCAGGTTATCCACGCCCAAAATAGTGGCATAAAAGGGCCTGAATACTCAGTTCTGGTGTTGGTTCGATTATTACCACTATCGTCAGCGGATGTTCCGCATATTCACTGTTGATAGTCAGCGGCTGCTCCGCTACTATCGAATAAACAGTTATACAACGTAGTGGTACCAGCTTGGTGTATACCAAATTGGTGCATCGGCCTACGGATCACTTTCTGGCGTTTGCTACCCAGGAAGCTGATAAAGTCCCGCGTGGCAGGATCATATACCACTAATTAATCGAAAACCTCTTGCGCGCTCTGTTCGTCAGAGACCAGAGGCTAGTAAAAACGTTAGTTGGTGATCATTTACCACTGAATATTGAACCCCACTTGCGCGCTCTTTTCGTAAGAGACCAGTGGGTAGTAAAGAAAACAGCCGGTATTAACTACTATATATTGAACCCCACTTGCGCGCTCTTTTCATAAGAGACCAGTGGGTAGTAAAGAAAACAGCCGGTATTAACCACTGTATAGTGAACCCCACTTGCGCGCTCTTTTCGTAAGAGACCAGTGGGTAGTAAAGAAAACAGTCGGTACTTTAGCTACTTGACAAATTGAAAACCCTCTTTGCGCGCTCTTTTCGTAAGAGACCAGAGGGCCGTAAAGGCGTCAATCAACAGTAGCTAACCACAGAATTTTCTGAAAACTTTCCTAGCGCGTCCTTTTCGTAAGGAACCAGGAAGTGGGAAGAAATTTTTTGTGAAAACACCCAAATTCTAGTGAAACTCTCTTGCGCGTCCTTTTCGTAAGGAACCAGAGAGCGGAACAGTTTTTGCGGTCAGAAGTCTCATAGTTCATTGAAGAACTGTTGAACTTCAAGGATTTCTCAATCCTATACTGGGCAAGGTCCAAACCTACCAGTCAGCACGCTTCAAGCTAACGGCACGCTTGCTAAGTAACTAGAAAAAGCTATGCACTCCACTCCTAAGCTCACTAGTGACTAGTTTTCTTGCACCCAGCAAGGAAAAATCCCACAGAGGTCCAGGCCCAGCCAACCTCCACAGTTCTCGACAGCTGCGAGTACTAAGTACCCAGCCAGAACTCTACTACAAACAAACACCTGCAGTGCCAAAGCACGCAGACGACGAGAGCGCAAAGGATTTAAGTCCATGCGCACAAGGCAGACGATGGCTGAGCTAACTCTACATAAAGCTCGCATTTCTATGGCTTGCTCATCAATCAGCGGTCTTGAAGACAAGGTCCGCAATATTGATAAAGCTTTTGAGTTTCCCAACACCGCAACCGAATGCAACGCCTTTATAGCGGACAAAATAGCAGAGATTGATGAACTGCAAATTACCCTAACAGGTTTACTGGAAAACCTGGAGGCGCAAGTGCAAACTGCCATAAATTTTCTTGGCGCAAAAAAGGATCAGTCAGACAAAGATAGATTGATGAACGATTTGGCTGCCTTCCTAAGCACAGAAGCAAACGGACTACAGCTTGAAGGTATCAACTGGACCAACAGGTTGAAATATCGAACGAGGGAATTAGAAAAACAGTCAAGTGTAATCTACTCATTAGCATCGTCCTCGATGCGATCACCAGTACCGGACACGGACACGGATAGTTGTCTATCCACAAGACAACACACTGAGAACAGGGTCCGATTACCAGTGCTTGAAGTTCCAACGTTTAATGGAAGCTACAAGGACTACCCGACGTTTTGGACGATCTTCAATTCGCTTATACACAGCAACGCACAACTTACCGACACTGATAAGTTCCTATTTTTGAGGCAAGCACTAAAAGGATCTGCTGCTTCTATGCTTGGCAATATTTCTGTGATAGGGAAAAATTACGACAAGGCTGTAAAACTCCTCGACAAGAGATACAACAAGTCCAGATGCATAGCTGATCTTCTCGTCACAGAACTCGAAAAACTTCCGCGAGCAAAGGAAGACGCCAGTAGCTGCCGAAAAATGCTAACCGATGTGACTGAGAAACTCACTCACATTGAGTGTGCGGGAGTCACCTTGGACAATGGACGAATGTGGAGACGCTTGATACTCTCAAAATTCCCAACATCACTGAGCGAAAAGGTGTTCAGCAAAGAGCAAAACGAAGACAAACCGTTTTCTACCGAGGAGATACTAGAGATCCTGGAAAGTGCGGTAGCTCTCAAGGAAACAATCGCCCTTTCAATGGACACATTCCAAGCATTCGAGGACTGCATTATTATGGCACGCTCTGATTCCGATCAAGGAGTTGATGAAAGGCTGAACTATGAAGAAGACTCAATCGCATACAATTCGAACTATGGTCAAGGAAATACATCTTCGAGAGATTCGAGTGCTCAATGCATCTGCGGAAGTTACCAACATGATGCGACGAGATGCACAACATTCCAAACAGCAGTAGAGCGACGTGATGAAGCCAGGAAACAAAGGCTGTGCTTCAGATGTCTTCAAACCGATCACAGGATTAGTGATTGCACGAGCTCACAGTTCTGCTACAAGTGCCACGGAAACCACCACACTGCCGTATGCATGGGTAGCTATTCAGCATCTAGAGGCACCCCAACCAGGCGATCGCAGCAACGATCTGCTCGCGATCAAGATCTCCCGAGAAACCCTGAATTTGCGCAAAATTCTGGAATTCTTCACAACAAGAGCACGAAGCAAGAAGGAGGAATGCAGCACGTACTGATGACGGCGACTGCTCTCGCATACGACTACACATCGACCAGCTATAAGCCCGTGACTGTCTTCTTTGATGGAGGTGCACAAAAGAGCTTCATCAATACAAAGAAGACCCAAGCTCTTGGTTTACTAGTGCTGCAAAACACCACTTTCAAGATTGGCGGCTTCGGAGGATCTACCGCACATTTCACATCCAGTGAAGTCCCACTTACACTGAGAACAACGTCTGGTGGAGTCGCTATCAAAGCCGTGAAGATGCACACAAAGTCAACGCTCACTTCCGCGATGAGCACAGCTTGGCTAAGCGCAGAGGATAGAAGGTTGATTCGAAAAAGAAAGATTCGAGTAGCACAACCGGATCTGAAGACGCGACTGTTCACACCGGACATTCTCATTGGTCAGGATTTGATCGATCAATTCATCTTGAGGGATCGACCATGTACAATTCTTCCGTCAGGACTTATTCTCACCCCTACTGTTTTCGGTCATGCAATCTCCGGAAGCAGTCCGATATATCGAGTCAAGATGGAGGAGCATTCGCAGAACACCGCAATCACCATGGTCTCCTACAATCATCCAGTGAGTAAAGGAAACTCAATGAATCAGAAGCCAGCTAGAAGCGTCGAACAAGCTGAGCGCAAAACTTCCAAACGCCGAGCAAAGAAGCTCAGTCGTCCGTATCCGATGAATATGCTCGCACAACCTGACAAGTCATCTACGAAACACGAAAGCTGCCAACGTAACAGCGCATCTCGTTGACAACAATTCGATCGCAAACGCCGAAAACCAAGGGCTCAAGGACAATTCGTGAAGATGATTACTGATGCTCAACCGGGATGTCTCGCTTCAGCGTCGCGCCTGGCCCCGAAGGCCGACCACGACATGATGGCCGACCACCTTACGAATCCCAGACGAAGACAACGAACCCGTTACAGAAATCATGTGATATACATGACTTAGCTAATGTCGTGATGAACTTTTGTAACCTACGTGTAACTTTTGTGATTTATATTTTCTTGCTTACGCGCCTTCCGTCGCGCGCCCCACTGTCGTAGATTATCCAAATAATCTACAACCTTCAACATTGTATATCTACCGTGTATGTTATATTCAGTATATCTGTTAGCTTGTCGTTGACAAACCTTATTGTTCACTGACCACTTAAGCCGCCAGGTCATCCCTCTGCTGTGCTTGATAGTCTACTTGGCGGCGCCTACTTTTATATAGGCAATCCTTCATGCAGTATGATACTATTGCTTACCAGAAGTGAGCATTCAGGTTATCCACGTTCAAAATAGTGGCATAAAAGGGCCTGAATACTCAGTTCTGGTGTTGGTTCGATTATTACCACTATCGTCAGCGGCTGTTCCGCATATTCACTGTTGATAGTCAGCGGCTGCTCCGCTACTATCGAATAAACAGTTATACAACGTAGTGGTACCAGCTTGGTGTATACCATATAAATTTTGCGCTTGTACAACAATGTTCGAATGCAGCTGCGGGGTTAACTTTGACAAGTCCGTCGATTCTAAGCGCGCGCAAACGTGGCGCGGAGTTTTGGCATGGCGATTGGCGGGAAATGGAAGTAATACGTGTTTGCAGACTGTAGGAAAACATGCGCAGATGAATGCAATGTGCGACTTAGTGTCATTACCACCGTGCCAGGATTGGTCTTATTTCGTTTCATTTCATTTATTGAAAGGATTACTCCTATGGCAAATCATAAAAGAACAATAAAACAAACAGATATCGACACGAAACCGCAAAATTCAGGTAGTAGTACTTAAACCCGTGTTAGTAACAATTCTAACGTGTGAGTGCTGATAATTCCTTAGAACAGTCTTGAAGGAAGACAACTTATCAGGAAGTAATTGTTTTCAAAAAACATTGTCCATGTTATGGACGCGGCAAGTGAAAAAGTTCACTTGCCGCGTCCATAACAAGTTCTACGAACCTTAAGCTTTGATTTGGAAATGACTAGTTTGCTACATCCACCTCTTGTATTGGATCTCCTCGTGGGGAAAGAGAATTAAAATCTAGACAGCACATGCGATTGCCATCAAGAGATCAAAATTGCGCCTTCTATAAGCAAGAGAAGTAAGTCCCAAATTAGGGTTACGAGTCGTACTGCCTGGTATGATATCTGATCATATCTGATCATATCTGTAACCAGTTGCCCGAATAAAAAGTTTGCGCGTGAAATTGTTTTGTACTTCCTTCATAAAATCAAATGTTTTGCGCAAATAATGATAAAATATAACACTTCCATACTCCATCATGGGCCTAATGAATGATTTATATGCTTTCGAAAGAATAGATACTTCGTGAAGGCTCTGATCAAACTGCATATCGATCTACGGCTAAAATCAATTTACAGTGATCATCAAAAGTGAGGTCACTTCTGCCCTGGAAGACCAGATCTCTTATTGTATCAACTTCCTCAAGGTAGAACTCCCCAAGCAAATACTTATATTTGAGATTGGAATTTTTGAGTAATATTAATTACTTTGGTTTTTTTCATTCGAGATAGGTGGGGACCACTTTTGCGACCATCCATGAACTTCGTTCAAGGCTCTTTGCAACTGTGATCAAGCTCATTCTTCACCTCATTGTATAATTTAAAATCATCCGCAAAAGTGATGCAGGAGACCCCTTAACCTGGGAATAGAAGGAAGCTCATGAATATAAATATTGGACAACACTGAAGACAATACTCCGCCCTGTGGTGGTACACCGCCATACATATTCCTTGGCCTTGAAAAAGTATTACAGATTTGAACAACGAGTGACCTATTTGAGGAAGGCCTTGGTCACGCAACAATGCGTGGCTGAATGCCTACCATCCTTAGTTCCAACAATTTAGGGTGTGGTACCTTGTCACAGACTTTGGTGAAAATATAAGTAGATAACATCAGTGATAAATCCTTTGTCAAAATTTTGTGTCCAATGATTGAGACACTGCAACATGGCCGTTGTGGTGGATTTACCACTCTGGAATCCATGTTGCGAGGGATCATATATTTGAATAAAGTCGATGGTGTTGTCACTGTTATTTTTCGTAGCTGTCATCGATCCTACATATACAATTCCAACATCATTTCATAAATTAAGTCTGATATTAACAATACGTCCTACCATGAGCCCTGGAAAAGAGGCGCTTCAGTTTGTTCTCAAGTTTTAATCGCTCAATTTGAGCGACTATGTCGGCCGTATGTGAATCATCGCTTTGAGACGCCATAACACTCGCAGCGCTGAAATAACATGTCGTAGTGCTCTACAGAGTTAAATTTGACATTAAAGGAAAAAGAAAACACAGCTTGGTTTGACAATAACACAGGCGTTCCAACACTGGCGGGTACAGAAAAACATGGAATGAAGTGCCATAACAGACAAATGCGAAGCGACCTGAGCATACAGTCGAGTAGATTCTTCGCTGAATATAGTGTGTTTGCACCGCAGGTAAAATGGGTTAAAATTTGCGCGTGAACATATAGGAACATATATACGTAAACAACATAACATATACACACCCAATAATGCCGGCATTTTGCGCGAGCAGTTGACCGGCAACACCGGCGTAGCTATTTGTTCACGCGCAAATTTTACATTTTTGTCTGCAGTGCGAGCACACTATGTTCAGCGGAATTTCTACTCGACTGTAGAATTCCCAGATACTGAAATATCTAAAACAAAAACAAGAAATAACTTCAAATTCGACTTGTGAAGTCAAAACAAGATGTTTTATATACAGTTCGTGTTCATACTAACTTCCGAGGACCGCTGGTCCCGCCGACGGGAAGTCCGCCTGAACACAAACTATATACATACACAGATGAAAGTGCTTCACTGCAGACTATATGAGACTCTAGTTATACATTTGACAAAAGTGCAAGAAAATGGTTGGACTAGTTTATGCAGACGACAACTTCTTTGAGACAAGGATTTGTACAAAAGATGACCGCGAATGATAATGTACATATGTAGCAGTGGCGTACCCAGGATTTCGGCTCGGGGGGGGGGGGGGGCGCGACAAAAATTTTTTTCTAAAGAAGGTGCGTGGCGTTAGCCACGCACTCCGAAAAAAATTTTTCTACAGGGCTAATTTGAATTTTTAAAAATTTTTAAAAATTATTTTAATTATTTACAAAAATAAACAAGTCACTTACACATTTTTATAACCCATATAAGTAACTTTTAAAAATTTCGCGACCCATTCTCGGGGGGGGGGGGGCGCGCGCCCCCCCCCCCCCCCCGCCCCCCCCCCCCGCCCCTCCCCCGCCCCCCCCCCCCTCGGTACGCCACTGATATGTAGTGAAGGGCACTCTCTCGAAGAAACTTTGCTCAATCAAGCACTCTTTAAACAGCGAAAAGTAGATACGAGTTCGATTGTGCATTTCTATCGAAGGAGGGGCCGAGAAATAGGAGAAGCATAAGAAAATGACTCATTTGTTTTGCGCTCTGCTATACGGTAACAGCGATCCCTTAGCTTTTTGAAACATCTGGAATGTTTTCCGAATGCCGAATTGATGAGATTGTACGATAGAGGTGCGCTCTACAGAATAGGAGCAAAGAAAGTTTTGCCCAAGAAAGTCAATTTAAGATTGTTCAGCCAACACAAAGATAAAAAATAGTGACAATACAAGCAAGTATGCAGATATGATTTTCGTTGTTTGAGTCGAGCTAAACGAATTCTTGGGCTGCGGACTGTTGCATTTCGTTGATCATCCGTTTGCTTTTGAAAAAA
Organism: Cylicocyclus nassatus; assembly: GCA_958299035.1. NCBI lineage: Eukaryota > Metazoa > Nematoda > Chromadorea > Rhabditida > Strongylidae > Cylicocyclus > Cylicocyclus nassatus. Next base: position 19,457,282 of record CATQJL010000223.1, read on the forward strand.
TTTATTGCCTTGAGGTGTTTACTGGGCCTACGGTTCGTTCGCTCTGATCATTTTTAATGACACAATTTTGAACATTGGACTATAGAGCAAGTGGTTTCTATACGGCCAAGATGTTCATCTCCAAACTTTCTGGAACCGTATTCCAGCTCTCACTCTCTCTCGTATCACATCGGCTTACATGTTTTCACGTTACTCCCATGACCTCCATGGAATGTAGTCCCGAGCTTGGTTCTCAACAACTCCATTGCCCCAAAAGAATTTTTTAGTTACGTCTAGAACTAGTTTTCAGTTCAGATTAACAGTGTAAAGAGATTCATAATTCTTGTTTCAGCATTATGGTAGGAACTTTCAGCATGCAGCGTCATTTATAAAATAACTTTTATTAAGAAAAACCCAAAGAAATCTAAAGTTGTTAACAGAGTTTTCACGCACTACCCTACTTTTGTACGCATTTATAAAATCTAGAAAGGTTAAATTATGAAGCTCTGACAAAACAGTTGGTTGCGGTATACAACACTGCCTGAGCTTTGGAGGAAGCATTACCGTGAATTGCTTTTTCATTTAACACGTTGACGACCTTGTGCATACGCACGTATGCATGCCCTGACTCCCGTTTAGGGTTTTCATGCATCCTCGCATATGCACGCTAGTTTTAAGGTGTAATCAAAAGTTTCAATGCAACTACTATGCAGTAATACTACTGGTGGCCTGATTGTCTTGTAGAACACAGGGCATCGCGGCAGCTCAGAAGTTTGAACCGCAAGTTTGGGTGATCACTCCATTTTTGATGTGGTAAATACATGCTGATTGCGTTTTTCCGAGAAGGTGGAAACTCTGTGTAGCTTTTTAAAGGCAAACCAGGATGAATCCAGCAAAAAACACCTGGTATTACAACGCTTTTCTCAAAGAGGGAATACTCAGATATAGCCCTTGCATGGTTTATTAAAATCGATGCAAAAACCTTGATTTGTGTAAGTCCTGGTAACACTTTGTGGTATACATATATCTCTGAATAAAGTGCGCATGTTTTATGAATGAGCGTCGAAAAGGCTCCCAGATAATATTTTTGTGCATACGCGCTGCACGGGCCGAATGCGCGATGGACGTTAGTGGGAGTTTCGCCCAAACTGGCGCGGTCGCCAACGTGTTAAAAAAGAGCGTTTTTATACTACTAGCATGAACTTCTTGGGTTGCTGAGTTTTTCCTCTAACGAGGAAGAGTTCCCAAGTCAGCCGGCCAAGCCCGGATGAGTCATATATCACCGTAAGGCCCCGGGCAGACTTCACGCGATTTGATCGTCGCGACTGAATCGCGACGAGACAACTGTTACAACATCATTCCATGTCGATCAACTTGCATTCGGTTGTGATACTTTTCCAGCCCGAAATTTTTGAATCTGAAATGAAAATGAATGGAAATCTTGGCGATTTGGTCGCGACGATTAAGTCGCGTGAAGTCTGACCGGGGCCTAACGGACTTAAAACGCTGATTCCAAATCTGCTTCCCTTTTCTGCGGAGCGACCTTCTGAGAGAAGTTATGACCGTTTAAATGTCTAAATTTGTCATGTTTTAAATGGCTTAAAATTAGCGAAACCTGTACAATAACACATAAAAGTGATTTATCAGTTTTGTATCGAGTATATTGATTACAAGGACGGAACACAGACAATGAAATTTCGTTAGGTGTTGTTTTACAGCTTTCAACTGATTTTAAGCCACTTTGAACACGACAAATTTAGACATTTAAACGCTCATAACTTCCCTCGGAAAGTTGCTCCGCAGAAAAGGAAAGCAGATTTGGAATCAGCGTTTCAAGCCCGTTACGATGATATAAGACTGATCCGGGTTGACCGAGCTGACTTGGGAACTTTCCCTTGTAAGCAAAATGTGATCCCTAAAGCTCAGAAGCCTCATTAGCCTACCTTAACTCTGCGGCAATGAAGCGATCGGTCTGTAAATTTAAGCTGAAGCCACTACAAAGCAGTAACTATCTATCAGTGGCGGTCGCAGGATCTCCGCCGGGGGGGGGGGGGATAATTTTTTTCAATGAAGGTGCGTGGCATTAGCCACGCACTCCAAAAAATTTCTTGAGGTGCTTCTCAAAATTTTTGCGGGCTCACGAACCCTAAAATCTAGAAAAAGGAGGCGTGGCGGCAGCCATACCCAAAAAAACTTTTTTAAAAGACTAATATAAATTTGTAAAGAATTTCAAAAATTATTTCAATTATTCACAAGAATAAACTCACTTGCAGATTTTTATAACTATTATTGCCACAATTATCACTTTAGCTTTATGCAAACGCTTACGGGTGTGACTGGCATAGTATCCATTGCAGATTACACCATACTGTATTTCAAGGTTATCTGGTGCACAAGCGAGACACCACCTTGATAGCCCCGTGGGCAAATTCTGGCGCATCTAGGAAATAGAGTAGAGAATGTCATCACGGAACTGAACAAATTCAAGTGTTTATTCTTCATATAACGACGAGGTATATATGTGAGGAAACGTACAGAATATGCTACACTACGTCTTCCATAGTACCATGTCTACAGCTATCAATACATCAAGGAACAAATAATGAACAACACCACAAAGACATACTCGTGTTATCTCCTCAAACGTTACTCTGCACATTGTCGCTGTCCGGATGCGAGCTGTCAGGTTCTGCTTCTAGCTTGGCTAGAATTTCGCGTGGAATCAAAACAGCTAGGTTTTCGCCAGTAATGAACTCACAATCTTCTATCAGCTTTTCCTGTTAAAGATCACTTTCATAAGTCTGAAATGAGAAAATTTAACAGAATAATATGCCTACCGCCAGAGTCTTTTCTGTGTTAGATGGAAGCGCCTGAATAATGTAACCTTTGCGAACGGATCCATTTTGACAAATTGTGAATTTCTGTCCGGGGTAGATACATATACGCTCATCTAATGACAATTCAACCCTGAAAAAAAACCATGGTCCAAGCGATGATAAAGAAAAGAGGCGCAAGCATACTTGGCAGTCTCCTCCCTCATATAGACGTCTCTTGATGTAAATGCAATTTCATGAGGTGTCATTACCGCAGCGCCACTTTTAATGGTAGAGGAATTCGACCCCTTCTCACTCTGACTTTTCTTGAGTTCGTAGATCTGCAAGAAAAACTGTGATAAAACGCAGTCTTGGTGGGAGAATGTATAATATAATGGATTTGGCAAGGAACCCGCCTGAACTTTCATGTTGTCAGTAAACGTGTGCTTGGGGCGCGGTCTCGTACCATCAGGTAGACGAATTCTTAGTTTCTCAATATCACTAAATCAAGCGACTAAGTACGAATGACACAGAAGCATAGATAATAAATCCATGCTAAAGATGCTTACGGCGCACCTCAACCTTGTGTGCCTAGACCAGCTGAGGGAACATATTTGAAGCTCAAGCATTTGAGGGAGTATGCAGTCAAGGTGGCGGAGGACTACACAGGGCTTATCAACTGCAGTGTCGGGTGCACCAGCTCCCCGCTCCCGCGCGGCCACCTCCTCTCTGATACCCATCGCGAGCGTGGGAGGGGCGCAGCATCAAACGATTACACATAATTGGAGAGCATGTTCGCGGAAAAGGTGCAGAATCTCGCGAGGGAGCGAGATGCTGATGCAGTCGACACTGATAAGCCCCACCATTCACATTAAGTGGGTGGAGTTTTGAAGTGCATTTTCAGGGATCAACGCATGAATTGGAGAGTGGGGGGGGGGCTACGGTGTACTTAAGGGTCCACTACCCAATGCTACCAAAATCTGATTAGGGTCCATCTGCGGATCCACTGCCTTTACGCCTTTGAGTTACAGATATAAAGCATCCGAAAAATCGCGACGATGGCGTTCTAGATATCTTTGCTCGAATGGTTTTTCTGCTTACGTATGATAGTACTCAGACACTCGAAGTAACTGAGCTGGGCGTTGAGTTGACGCCTGTTTGTATGGGTGTTTAATGCCCCCGTGTGCGCAAAGACCGCAGTCAAATTCGTCGTCACGACTTCAAGATGAACCATACCTGTCCCGCGCAGGTGGAATCTATCCGACAACATACCGTCCTCTAAAGGTGGGTGACCGCCGCATTCACGCCCTTCTCGCAATGATAACGCTCTTGCAATGATAACCTTTCCCTACGCCCCGCAAAAGAGAACGAACATGCATGAATGTAGCTTACGAAATCAGAAGGTTAAAACACTAATGCACAACGAATTTTGTTTCAGCAACATCTGAGATTTTTAGAATATATCAAATTATTTAAGTTATCTAATTATCTAAGTTAGAACCCTTGCACGCATCCTACGATGCTACATCTTCGTTAACAATGACGATCGGCTTACCGAACGCCTTCGCAACTGGATTCCGTCTTTCCAAGAGCTTCAGTTCGAGCGATTACGCCGAGAAGAGCCTTTAGATTGTCGCTTTGGGTCTCCATAGCGATCTGAAATGGCAAATTCATTAGTTAGTAGTACGTACCCATATGGCAAAAGTAAGTGACGGAAGACTGGCAATTATCGTAGAACTAAAATTAGAACTACAGCGTAAAACATCCACGTTGCGGCCAGCATGAACCGATGTAGACAGCCGCGCGGATGCGCAGATTCGGCGACCTGTGGTTGGTCCCGGAACGATACCAATCAATTTACGACACTTCTCTTCAAGTGAACAAACCATATTCCAGCTTCACGCTTACAGTCTTGCTGTCACACATTGCATAGGTGTAAGCTCGAAGAGAACGACATGGGAATGATACACTACACTTTGTTTTTACTCGGTAGTTACGGGCCAAGATATACTGAAAGTGCAGTGTCGCTTCGACTGATGAGAGCCTATTAAGATTTACTCAAGCAAAGCTATCATAAGATCACAGGTGTGGGAGACAAGTCAGGGGTGTATAGCGAGACCTGATAGGGAAGGTCTCAAGCACATCATAGCATATTGCATTCGTAATCACATATAGATTATACCGTTCATTCATGCTTATGCCGAAAGACTCGAGCTCCCGTGTTTCGCTTCGCTTGATCTGATTAGAGGGTCACAACCAGGGTCAAGCGTGTGATGCGACTGTCGCAACGGGGGTCGTAAAGTGGGCAACTAAGATGGGGAGGGGATCGTAAGAGAAAGTAGTTTGGCTGAAAACCGTAAGCTTAAAAGGAAATCAAAAAGCAGGTAACCAGTACATGTTTTTTGGGAGACGGTCAAGAGGCGCGATTTTTTCCGGCTGTCACCAACTCAGAACTCCAGTTTGGTGTTGTGTGAGTCTGCAAAAAGTACCAGATAAAATGCATTGGCTTCTACCTGTTGTCGAGACGCAGACTAATTAGATGGTCCGACAGTCCCCACGCCAACTGGGCGGTGCCCAGCAACTCCAGATGAGCTTTGCCTAACCGGGTGACCGGCGGTTTCCCTTCCCCTCTTCTAACATATATATAATAAAGATTCTAGTCATAAATGTTATGTTCATATAAAGTAAGACAATCAGGGTGAAGGACTCGAGTCAGGAGAGTGCACCTCCTGAACTTAAAGGCAGTGTCCGGGCAAAAACTCGATTTTGAGATTTTGTGCTTACTTGGGCCTATTCGCTACGCTGAATCCGAAAATGCACATTGTAGAGCGCGAAAATGGCGAAAAACGGCTCTAACACAGGAGGGAAATGAGCAGGTGGGCGGGGTCCTCCCCACTGCGAATTCACGTTCCCGGCTTCCGGAGCGACCTTCTCGCTTCCGGTTTCAAGTCAATCATTCGCACTTGACCGGTAGCGATGTTAGGACGGCTAGCGGGATCGAGAAAATCGCTCCGGGAGCTGGGAGCGTGAAATCGCACTGGGGAAAGCCCCGCCCACCTGCCGATTTCCCTCCTGTGTTAGAGCCCTTTTTCGCTGTTTTTGCGCTTTCCAATGTGGATTTTCGGATTCAGCATGGCGAATAGGCCCGTATAAGCACAAAATCTCAAAATCGAGTTTTTGCCCGGACACTGCCTTTAACATGGAGGTCCCGAGTTGTTATCTTTTTATGACTCACATTTTTTTGAATCAATCATTTTGCGCACATTATTTTTCTGAATCAAAAAAAAATTGAAATTTAATCACCATTAATTTAGGTCAGGTCTTTGCAAACTCCCACCGCCGGCACCAGCCCTCATCTCCTACGTCTCTACGTGGTAGCTATTTTTCTCATATTTTTTCCTTTCTTATCTCATTTTCTCATTTCCTTCCCTAGTTCTTTGAGTCAGGCGATGAGTTTGAGTTTGTATTCATAGAATAACCTCATTTAAAATAACATTAATATTCAGTCATTTTTTCTTGCTATTTCCGAGCCGTGATCCCCCGAGCCGTGAAAAAGCGAACCGTGATTTTCCCGACGCGATCTTTCTAGATGAGTCCAACTCTTTAGATTGAGAATCCGCGAGCCGTGAATTCCGCGAGCTGGATTTCCTAGAGCCGTAATATCCCGGAGCAGTGAATCATTGATATTTTCTTTATATTTTCCTTCCTTTTCACCTGGGAAACCCCAGATTTTTTTTACGCGTACATACAAAACTCAATGACTCTATCGCCACAGCCGGCATTGTACATATGTAAATAGGTTTTTACACGTGGAAAACGCACTGTGAACCAAGTTTTTTTGCCTTTTCAACTGTCACTAGTGGAAAGACCACTGTGATAGTACTTTTTTGACTCTCGCAAGTGGAAAAAGCACTGTGAGCCCCACCAAATCAAGTTTTCACACGTAGAAAAAGTACTGTGATTAACTTTTGCCTGAAAAGACTTTCACTGGCCGTTTTCTATGATTGCCTGTGGAATTCCCAACGGCTACTCAATCGCCCGCGGTCACTCCAAAGGCTATTCTCCCAGCGCTTATTTTTTATAGCTAATCACTCAACTATGAGTGACATTTGGCCGCCAGAAGTAGGCACATACAGCGGCAATGCCCTTTGAACCTCGTATCCCATCGACGAATGCCTGGACCAGAGGTTTGCGGCAGTTGTGAATGATTTTACTAACCTGAGGATTTGTCAACGAGCAACCAAGGAACACGCAACCATCAACCACTGCCATCGACTTCAAAAAGAAGGTATTTTGATGACTTGAGGATTTGCCAACGAGCAGCAAGGTATACGGATCAACTATCAACTTTTCTTAGCCTTTATTTACTTTTTTGTTTCGTCTCCTTGCACATAACGGTTTCGAGATAAAAAAAAATCAAAGTAAATTTAACGCAAAGCATCACCGCTGGGTCTTTGGCAAATTGTGGAAGAAGAGTATTGTACTAGACTTGCTTTCAACCACCTCAAATTGACATATCAGCACGACTTTAGATCGGATTTGAAAAAAAAGGAACCTCATGAATCGCGATGATCAGCAAATTCGCTAACCCGTGAATTCGTTTGGTTGGTCTGCCAAGAGAATTGAGGCAAACTTACCAAAATGAGTCTTTATTTCCAAAAAAATGTACTTTCAGAGGGTACCAAGAGTTTTGATGAGTTCCCGAAATTGAGACTATATGGAACTCTTATTTATTGAAAAATGTTTTACTGGATGTTGCTTGATATACTCACAACCTTAAAAAAGGGAAAAAAAGTTGCGCTGTTTATTTTCAAAAATAAAAAAGTTTTTTCGAAGAAACACTTATTTGCAACTGCGAAGTAGCTTCAAAAAAAAACTGCTACTATTCTCAGAAGATCAGCTTTTGCACAACCATTTCAACTTCTCACTTATTTTTGTTTTCTTTCTCACGACATGAGGATGGCAATCTTACGCAAAATTGCATCCTATAAAATTTGAGATTTAGAATTCGCTGTATCATGCTTTAGACGATCGAAATGAGGTGATGATTTGCACTCATTTTTGACCAAACTTGTCTTTTGAAAGGTATCAGAGTAGAGCTCTATAATTAGGTAATGTTCCTTTCTGTTAAAAAAATAGTGCGTTCAGGTTCAAAGTTTTGTCTTGTCGACTGAGCTGACCGTAACCAAGAGTCTAGTAAAATTAGTTTTCTGCATCTCATTTGATAGAATTTACATCTTAGCCTCATCTTATCTTTACATCTTAGCCCTCAGTATGTCCGCTTCACGAAGCAGCTTGCGATTCGCTAAGCAAATCTGAGTTTGGGAAAAATAGTAGTTCTATGTTTCAATGCAGATCAGCGATCTAGTTTTCAAAAAAAAAATTCTCCAAAACTCGTATGTTTTGCTAGCAAATTATAAATAGAATTTCAAACCGCTCTCATTGTTCATGAAAGAACTTATCAATATGAGTTGCTAAAATCTTGACGTTCCGAACAATCTCTCAACTTCATTACTCAAGTTTCATTTTCGAAGCAACGTCAAGTACTCTTGAGACCGTCAGCTACCTTGTATGAATCGTGCGAGTTTTTGAACCCAAACCCGTAAATTCAATCTAGTTTGTCTGCTGGCAGAATTGAGAGGCATACTTACCGAAAAAAAACTTTTTTTTCGGATAAAACGGTATTTTCAGAGAATACCAGGGATTTCAATGAGCTCTCGAAATTGGGACTATATGGAACTTCTATTAATTAAAACTTTTTCGATGAATGGTTGATTGATCTACTCACAACATCCAAAAACAGTTCTCATAATAATCTTCGAAAAAAAACAGCAACATTTTCTTGAAAAAAAAAGCCTTGCATTTGCCAGCGCAAAGCGACTTCATAAATTGCCAAAGCTCATCATCAAAACGTCTGTTTTTGCATTCTCACCATTTTTTTTACTTCTTCTGAAGATCACCTTATTTATCTGTCAAAAAAGAAACTTGGCTACGCCAATTTTCTTCCATTTTCGTCAGCATTCAGCACAGGTGGATTTCAACCATCGCTCATCATCTACCATAAAAAAAATTTTTTAGTCCATTAGAAAAAAACAACAGCATGAAAGTCGCTTACAGCTTTCGTTTAATCTGCTTCTCACAATGCTAAATACTTATTTTCAAGTCAGTTACAGTACTTTCCTCACTGTAAAACGAATTGTGCGATATAAAGGTCTGTATGAGTTTCATCTGGCGCGATTAGTGCACTCGAGACACTTTTAGATACGCAGAAGCGAGGCTAAGAAACAAAATGGAACGCGAAGAAGAAATTGTACAGAAACTGTAGCTTTTTTTGTTTCCGACTTGATTTCTCTCGAAATAGCTGCTCCGTAGAAATTTTCGTCTCATCTTATTTATATGTGTCCCCCCTTTCAAGTGTTTCACATTGTACTAGTTCACATTGTACTACATACGGTTTTTATTCGATTTCGTGTTTCAATCTATACTCGGATGTTCAGAGCATCTGAGAAAGACAGAAACTACCATTACCAGTAAACCTAACATTCTTCACTAGTCTCACTGTTGCAGCGGCTACTGGTAAAGGGTAAGTTTGCCGCAAGCTTCGCACTATACAAGAAAGACTTCTTCGAGTGGCGGCTCGAAGAAGCCTTTTAGTCATCCAAATTCAACCACGCCCTTGTGGGCAACGTTAGGGAAGTGTTCCCTCTTGAGCTGCCCACATGTTAGTTTCCGCACTGAAAAAATTTTTTTTGTTGTCATCATAATCTTACTTAGCACTATAACGACGAATCTTCGAAACCTCAAAATTTTGAACATTCTTAGTAGCAATTTTGATTTGCATTTAATTGGTTGCGTGTTTTTTTTTTCATGCTGTATATCTTTCACGATTTTAATTTTACGATAACCCTTCGCCACACATCAAAACTTTCAAGCATATCCCATTTCAACTTTTGAGCTCTGCCGCTCCTACCTTGTTCCTCATCCCAAGCATTGCAACCTTCGTTCCTTCATCGAACAGAGCCCACCTATCCACGCTGTATTGACATCATCATCATCGCTTCCATCCGCCTCTCCGAACAATTGGGGAAACCTTACTCGCAGTAAGGTTAATTGACCAGTTTGATATATCCAACTTCCAAGCTTATTTTGCTCAGCTTAATCTTCAGCTCGAGACGAGCTCTTCTTTTGACAGGGCCTGCGAAAGCCGCTCCCTTTTTATGAGCCTTTTCCCCCTGTCCACATGTCCACATTCGAAGAGCAATCAAGCGACTGAGCAATGATGCGATCAACAGCACTTTTCCTGCCCTCAGTCAGGACAACAAATGGTAAATGGGCAACCTTGATGACGATTATGGTAGCAGCAGCACCCTTCTCCTTTCAAACGAAACAGTGATGAAACAAATGGTACGTGGGCAGCTGATGACGACAATATCTCCACTCCTAAGTCATGGTCAAGGATGAAAGCTCGGGACGAGCTTTACTATGGAATGGACATGTCGAGACGCAGACTAATTAGATGGTCCGACAGTCCCCACGCCAACTGGGCGGTGCCCAGCAACTCCAGATGAGCTGTAACCGGGTGACCGGCGGTTTCCCTTCCCCTCTTCTAACCTTAGGCTCCCGCCAGAGTGCCGAAGTTATGCCAGCGCTACGCCAGCATTTCGATCGATACACGTGTATTTCGTTGGGGCGGGGCTAGCTGACGTCCCCAACGAAATACACGTGTATCGATCGAAATGCTGGCATAGCGCTGGCATAACTTCGGCACTCTGGCGGGAGCCTTACATATACAGAGTGTCCCAAAAAATGTATCGAACGTTTGATCGTTAATATCTCTCTTCCCAAGAAGTCTCTTGCCTTGCTTCAGGTACCGTTTTGTAGAGCAGGCTTGAACTTAGATTTGCACTATAAAACAAATCACCCATCTCTCTTCATTACTGTAGGATTACGGTAGAAACTTGAAACATACAATAGCGCTCACAGAATGTGCAAAATTTCCGTAAATGTCGCAGAATTCCGAGAATTCCGCGAAGGTTCGCGAAATTCCGGGAATTTTGCGACATTCCCGGAATTTCGCGACATTCCCGAAATTTCGCGAAATTCATGTAAATCACGCAAATTACGCAGGGCCATAACTTCGTTCCGAATGAGAATATTTGAAATCCGAAAACAGCATTGTATTCAGCTCGTCAAGGCGAATCTTTTGGTATACAGGTTGTCTCCAATATCCTCTTTTCAATAATCTTGAATCTGCATGCGGACGCCTTTTCGCGTGGGTGTAACGCAACAAGCATCACACATAGGAGACTGCGGCAAAGAGGTTATCTGACCTGCTGATTACGAAAAGCACACCTGCTTAGCAGGAGAGCTTCCCATTTTAGGGTTACAGTGGGCAAAATTTGACACAACACGATTTTTCCAGAATTCACCAGCTCTTCTATCTTTTTCGAAAAAGATTCTCCAGTTCGCTTTTAGCGCTCGGTAATTTGCGGGAGCAGCACAATCCAATAGTGCTTATTGGAGTCTTTTATGTTTGATATGCGCTGCGTTGCGACCTTGCGAATATACGCGCAGAAAATTTTGAAAAAATTGGAAACGGAATTTCAAGGACATGCTGTATACCGAAAGATTCGCCTTAACGAGCTGAACACAATACTGTTTTCGGATTTCGAAGATGTTCATTTTGAAGGAAGTTACGGCTAGTAGAACTTAAAACAGCTTGATTTTTCCAGAGTTTATCAGCTCTTCTATCTCTTTTAAAAGAGAGTCTTCGGCTGCTGTTTAGCGCAGAATAATCTACTGAAAGAGTACTATCGAAGGGTACCCGCAGCAATCTCCTATGTGTGAAGCTTGTTGCGTTACACCCACGCGAAAAGGCGTCCGCATGCAGATTCAAGATTATTGAAAAGAGGATATTGGAGACAACATGTATACCAAAAGATTCGCCTTGACGAGCTGAATACAATGCTGTTTTCGGATTTTAAATATTCTCATTCGGAACGAAGTTATGGCCCTGCGTAATTTGCGTGATTTACATGAATTTCGCGAAATTTCGGGAATGTCGCGAAATTCCGGGAATGTCGCAAAATTCCCGGAATTTCGCGAACCTTCGCGGAATTCTCGGAATTGTGCGACATTTACGGAAATTTTGCACATTCTGTGAGCGGTATTGTATGGTGTCAATGTGGAAAAACTGCCGTTTCAAAATTTTTCAAAAAATTGTGAAAACTTGTGTATTGAGGTTTTTATGGACGCTGAGTTCAATACTCAACTATTCTCAAGATTGCGAAGCTTTCTAAACGGTGTAACCGCACTTTTTAGGAACATTGAAAAATGGCCGCTACCTTTCACTTGGCATAACTCTTCAATGAAACATCATAAGTTGGGATCTTTACAGTTATAATCAGCAACTCTAATTATTTATTTATTTATTGATACACTGTTGTGCACAGTGCGCCAGTACTAAGACACGAACGCAACGACAGACAAAAACAGTAATGAAACGAAATTGTAACATGCTCAACACCCTAGAGAAATTGAGGAGAGTAATTCTCTAAACTAGGTGCTCGTCAGTGTTGTCTTCAAAGTCAGAAAGTCAGTGTCGTGGGGACTAAACTTGGTATAAGTACAAGTCCAAGTACGATGCGTGACGGTATATAAATATACGGTCACTTTCGAGCGAAGAAAGAGGGATAAGCACCTAGGCGAATGAGCGAAATCATGCGTACCCGGCGGGCAGGAGACCTCGTTCGGCTTACCCCAACAACGCTAACATCGAACTTGGATACAAGATGATCAAGGATAAGAGACAGACATATAAAATTACACGACAAAGACGATGTCAGATTTAGAAGACAAACACTAAGCTGCGTATATCGGAAGAGAGCCTCTCAGGTCAAGAGCATGTCAGCAAAACAGCAATGAAAAAAAAATGATTGATGGAACGAGATGGTCATACTAATGTATGCTATGCTGTAACCCATACAACGAGAAAATGAAAACAAAACAACAAGGATAGTCAATTTAGGCAAAGGGAACGTGGACCGAAGTTCAGGAGTTGTATCGACTGAATTGTACAGGCAACCATGGAAGGCCTCTGAAATCAAAACAGACGAGACAACATAAGTGAGTTAAAAAGGCGATCAACTTCCCAAGTGAAGTCCATGGGGCATTGGAAAATACAGTGAAGAAATAGCCAGCGTTAAACTGAGCAAGTCAACACTCTGAAAAAAAAAAGGAGCCAGCCAAGAGTAGAATTTAAAATGTAAGAAAAAAAAAGTGAAGGACATAAGGAGAAACTTCATCTCAAAAGTACTCGGATTCATCTATTCCCAGCAATCTCAAAAAGTCACAATTAAGAAGTTTTTTTCTGAAAGTAGTTGAATTAGGAGCAGAGAGAACTGCGTCAGGAAGCTTTTGTAACCATCGAGAAGTGCGTGCGAAAAATGAGTTGTAGAAGAGTGTATTTGGAACAGTAGAGTCAATGCAGTGGAAGCTAAACCTACCTGTTCGGCCGTTGCACGGTCTCCAAACCCAGAATTCACTAGGAACAATTTTTGTTTCAAGGCGAATTATTTGGAAGGCAAGCACTAAGTCAGCCAAAACCCTTCGATACAGCAAGCTATGCAACTTCAAGTGGTCCAGCCTACATCTATAGGAGGGAAGAGTATACGGGTAATCCTCGCTTGGAAAAAATCTGTAATACATTACACGAGTGAAAACCATTTGGACTTTCTCCAAGGTTAGAATGTCTTTTTTTAAGTGAGGATTCCAGACTTGGCAAGCATACTCTAATGAAGGGAGAACATAGGCCATATACAGCTTGATGTATACTCTCAAGTCTACATGCTTCAAGTTCCGTAATAAAAGGAATACTCTGTGTAAGGCTGCACGCGAAATATTCTCAATATGAGATCTTAACAGGAGCTTATGGTCCATCAATATTCCAAGATCTCTTACAAGCACGGGCCTAGCCAGAGATATACTGGAGTGCGTGTACTCTTTAAGTGTGTTCTCTTGTTCATGCCTTTTGGTGATGGTCAAGCACACACTTTTACGCAAGTTAACATCAATGCAGTTCAAGTCTGCCCACGATAAGATTTTCTGAAGGCAAGCACTCAAGGCATCAGTCACTTCGACTTTGTCCTCATCAGAGTATGAAGCAAAAACTTTTATATCATCTGCATATGCCATGACTTTGATTCTCCAATCAATTGATAGAAGGCCGGGTAACTCACTTGTGTAGATATTAAAAAGGATAGGGGATAAGACACCACCCTGGGGTACTCCGCTGGTTGCCGAGAAGATAGAAGAGATGGCTGAGTTGACTCGTACCGAGAGTGTTCTCTCAGTCAGATAAGACGTGAGCCATTTTAGCATACCTCCACGAATTCCAACTGAATATAGTTTCTCAATTAATTTGTGGATGTCTACTCTGTCAAAAGCTTTGGACAAGTCAAAATAAAGAACATCAGTTAATCGATTTTGTGCCAAGGCTCTTTTCCAGTAAAAATCACAAGTAATCAGTTGGAGAGTAGTGGAAGATCCCTCCATAAACCCAAACTGTTCAGACGGTATGAGATGCTTTTGCACGCAAAATGACAGCAGTTTCCTTCTTACAATCTTCTCAGCAACTTTGCAGACCACAGAGTTAATGCTTATGGGCCGAAACTCCGAGGCCTTTTGTGGGTTCTGAACTTTAGGAATTGGTACCACCCTTCCGTGCTTCCATACTCTGGGTAATTCACCACTGCTCAAAGACATGTTGACAAGTATTGAAACAGGAACTGCTAACTGAGTGGCACATCTTTTGTAAACCATCTGGGGAATTCCATCAGCAGTAATGAAGGTCGATGGTTTCAATCTTTTCAGAATGTTCATAACATCAAAAGGCAGGACTTGAGGAACTTGTGAAAGGTATAAGGAACTTTGTATCTGATTGGTTAGATCATTAGGAAGGCTAGGTCTAGAGTTTGTCGGTTTCTGGAAAACCGATGCAAAATAATGAGCAAGACATTCGGCATTCTCTTGATCAGTCTTGCATAGATTTCCTTGGTGATCATGCAATCCTTGAGGGCCATGCTTTTCTTTGAAAATCAGGTGGGCATACTTGAAGAGAGAGGAAGTGTTCATGTTAGATAGTCTTTTCTGTCTATTCGCACTGAATTTGGCTAGGTGTCTGTTCAACTTTTTTACCACGTTTTTATATCTATCAGATGTCAACGGGTCATGGATTGTGCAAAACAAACGATCCCTTTGTTCTATCAAGTTCTTGATGTGAGTGGGGTAGTGGTCAGTCTCGTACCTTGCTCGTTTCAATGGGATGAAGCGCGACAGTAAGTCGTGTAAAAGGTCAAGAAAGCGTTGATACATGTCATCAATAGAGCAAGAATTGTCGAGCAGGGACCACCAATCAATAGTGTCCAAGCAGGCAGAAATGGCCACATAATCACCGCTCGCATAGTCAGGGCAACAATCCATACAGGGGAAATCAATCGGCAACATAAGGTCAAAGTAAATGCTTGCATGGTCAGATAACCCAAGCGGTGGTCGTATAGTCACATTATGTACGAGAGGCGAAGTTGACAGTACCAAATCAAGGATATTATCATTCCTCGTGGGACACAGTACATGCTGAGTGAGAGAAAGATCATCGAACAACTTGATAAACCTGGCAGATGCAGAGCATAGTGGCGTTCTAGCCGACCAATCAATAAGCAAGTTAAAATCGCCAGCAAGAACAATATCACGATGAAGGCTACAAAGAATTTGCAACGAATCAATGAGTTTGGAATCATCACTATGAGAAGAAGATGGAGGGCGATAGACGAGGATAATCATACATTGAGAATGCGTCACATTATCTGAGATTTGTAAGCATAGTGTTTCACTCAACCCCAAACTAGTTACTGGTATCTCTTCACAAATAATAGTTTCTCGGACAAATATACATAAGCCACCGCCACGCCTTTCTGGACGATCCTTTCGAAAAATTCTGTATGGAAGGTTTGAGCTCAATTCGGAAGATTCAATAGAAGATGATAACCAAGACTCAGTTATACAAACTAAATCGGGCTTATCATGTACCAAGAGAAGACGAAATAAATCAATTTTGTTTAATAAACTGCGGGCATTCAACAACACACATTTCATATTACGGGTACCATGCTCATAATTTAGTTTCCCTGCTTTGGTTGTTGCCCTGAGCTCCCTTGCAGATCGGCAACTTTGACCAGATCCCCCTTGTAGACAACGTATGCTTTGTACCCAAGCTCCTGATTTTTTACGCGTGCCTCCTTACGCAGCTCATATTCCTTTTTACGTTGTTCTGCTGTAAGGCTTGGCCTAATGTATATGTTAGAAAACCGGGGATTGTTGCGCAGCAATTTAGCCTTGCTAAGTACAGCGAGGGAATGCGCCTTAGATGGGAACATGATTTTAGTCAAGCGGGGTTTGCCCTCTGAACCCTTCCCCATCCTAAAGACAGAAGTAGGCCTGACCTCAACTCCAAGATCATCTAGGATATCGGTGACCTTGGATTCCAAATCAGCTTGCTTAGCCGAAGGTCGCGAGTTAGATGCTAATTCCGGTATCCCGGCGACCACAATGCTTCTCACACGAAAGAACTCTTCACAAATCATACGAGAGTTGACCAAGATTGATCGCAAAGCATGGAGCGAGTCCATGACCTGCGAGCCTAGTGTAAAAGCTTTCAGGCTGTTTTTTTTCTTTCTGAGGCAAAATATGGCCTTTCATTGCTTAAAACTAGTGTAAAATTAGCCTAGTGTAAAAGCTTTCAGGCTGTTTTTTTCTTTCTGAGGCAAAATATGGCCTTTCATTGCTTAAAACCCTCTTTGAAGTTTCTACCGTAATCCTACAGTAATGAAGAGAAATGAGTGATTCGTTCTATGATGCAAATAAGTTGAAGCCAGCTCTACAGCTTGGTACCTGAAGCAAGAAAAAACTTCTTGGGAAGAGAGATATTGACGATTAAACGTTCGATACATTTTTTTGGGACACCCTGTATATAATAAAGATTCTAGTCATAAATGTTATGTTCATATAAAGTAAGACAATCAGGGTGAAGGATTCAAGTAGGGAGAGTGCACCTCCTGAACTTGACAATGTCTGTGGTTACCAGCTGCTGAGTTTGATGACTTTTGCTGAAAAATGGACAGCAGTATTTTACGAATCTGTTCTAAACTGCATTTTCATGGGTTTTTGACCTTCAAAATTGCTGTTTTCAATTGATTCCAAGTTAGCAAGACTGAGCAACTCATGCAACTACCTGATATATCTCCTTCTAAAGTTTAAATACTTCTTGGATGTTATAAAACACTTACTGTGTGCTATTTGGTGTCCATCTGGCAATAAAAATCGCGCCTCTTGACATACACCCATGTTTTTTAGAAGAAATTTAGAAAAAAATTGGTAATAAGAATACTAATGATGAAATTTTTTACAAATTCTCAAAAAAAAAACATTCCCAAGAGCTCAAAACACTTTGAAGGATGTAAGATTTAATAAAAAATCGAAATGTATTAATTGGCTTAGGAATCTTGCTTCCGAAGCCTCACTGAAGTCTCACACACTCGACGAAAGCGCACTTTTGGATCAACGATGACAATCAACAATTCGTAAATCTTTTGTAATGCCATTTATACGGCCCTTACAATTTATGTGTACTTTGGATAAGCCCTGCTATTACTGTGCGAAATCTGGTGTTATTTTGTAAACTGTGGTTTTTCCTATGATTTTATGTATGGTAGCAAAAAATCAGGAAAGGGGGGGGGGTCGTATCTGGGTCGCATCTAAATTTCTTCGGAGCTAGCAAAGCTTGTTGGCTGCAATTTTGCTGTAATATGAGACCATCCTCCTACTTTCCTTCATAAAAATTGCAAGCTGTTTTATACCTTCTCTGGTAAGTTACAAAATTTTAAGCTCAAAAATCCCAGTTTTGCTTTTTAGGATCGCATCTAAATTTTTTCGAGCTTACTGCTCCTCAAGGGATGAAACTTTTTCTATGGATAGTCTGGGTACTATGCTACAGAACCTGTGCTTTGCAGCCTCTCAGTCTTTTCCTGCCTTTAGTTACGAATTTTCAAACTACCGTGCTCATGTACAATACCGCTCTCAGAATGTGCAAAATTTCCGTGAATTCCGCGAAATTCCGAGAATTCCGCGAACTTCCGCGACATTCCGGGAATTCCGCGACATTCCGGGAATTCCGCGAAATTCCGGAAATTTCGCGAAATTCATGTGAATCACGCAAATTACGCAGGGCCATAACTTCGTTCCGAATGAGTATATTCAAAATCCGAAAACAGCAATGTATTCAGCTCGTCAAGGCGAATCTTTTGGTATACAGGTTGTCTCCAATATCCTCTTTTCAATAATCTTGAATCTGCATGCGGACGCCTTTTCGCGTGGGTGTAACGCAACAAGCATCACACACATAGTTGCGATAGGGGGAGTGATGGATCTTACCCCCTTCACTTTGAGGCCAAACTCCCGATGACCCCCTTCACCTGGGCTGAGATTGGTATTGTACTCTGAGAATATAAAATAAAAATCGTTATTAAAAGGTTTGGAGGCTAACTACTTCAAACAACAAGTACACTCATAAATTTATATCAAGAGGATTCGAGGATTAAGAGGATTTATATTAAGAGGATTCGACCTAGACCATTACTTTCTTTCTAGTCCCCCTCCCGAGAGATATACCGCATTTTATCCGAAAAAAGGTCCATTAACAGCAGATTTCTGCCAAGCGAAGACCTAATCACTGCTGATTATCTATCTGTATGATAGAGCAAGTCTTCATTAACAAACGTAGACCGTCGACTTTCTCGTAGCATTCATTTTAAGAGCAGAAAGTGAGGGCACAAAATCAGCTAATTTTTGAAGCACACAAAATCCCTCATATCTCGCGTCACAGAAGACCTGGAAAAAAGGCGAGGGTCTACGTCGATTCTCCATGATCTCAGCTTTCGAATGGTATACAGCATGTTAGAGCTTCTTTGCTTCCCGGCTCTAAAAATCATTTGCTCCGGTAACCGATAAAAGCCAATACATTGGTGGAGCTGGCTGGAGCAAGCTAATAGTAAATATCTCCACCCCATTTTTGAAAACTGGTTAGTTTTTTCGCCCAGCAACCTATATACCATTCGAAAGCTCAGGAAAAGGGGATTCGACCTAGACCGTCGACTTCTTTCTAGCCCTCCTCTACCGAGAGATACACCGCATTTTATCTGAAAACATGGTCATTTTCAACAGCAGATTTCTGCCAAGCGAAGACCTAATCACTGCTGATTATCTATCTGTATGATAGAGCAAGTCTTCATTAACAAACGTAGACCGTCGACTTTCTCGTAGCATTCATTTTAAGAGCAGAAAGTGAGGGCACAAAATCAGCTAATTTTTGAAGCACATAAAATCCCCCATATCTCGCGTCACAGAAGACCTGGAAAAAAGGCAAGGGTCTACGTCGATTCTCCATGATCTCAGCTTTCGAATGGTTTACAGCATGTTAGGGCTTCTTTGCTTCCCGGCTCTAAAAATCATTTGCTTCGGTGACCCATAATAGCCAACACATTGTAAAGGTGGTCCCGAAAGTTTTTGCGCACGATTTTCAAAAATTCATAACTTCTGATTTTTCCAACCGATTTGACTACTTTCACTTTTATGCGAGAACGTAAGTCATGGTCTTTATAATAACATCTCAGCTGCTTAGTAATGATCATCTGTTGCATAGATAGAAGCTCAAAACCAAAATCACTCAAAATTTGAATTTTTGTGTAGGGTCATAGAAAATCAAAAACTTGCAACAAAAATCGGAGCAGTCAGTATTGTAGGTTCTTTCACTAGCTCTTTCTAAAAGTGCAAAGTTTGCTCCGATTGAGCGTCCTCATGAAAAGTTATGATTTTCGAGCAAGCAATACAAGAAGGCGAATTTGATTTATTTTGGCCTTTTTCAGGGAAATCATAACTTTTCATGGAGACGCTCAATCGGCGCAAACTTTGCACTGTTAGAAAGAGCTGGTGAAAGAACCTACAGTACTGACTGCTCCGATTTTTGTTGCAAGTCTCCGATTGCTTATGACCCTACACAGAAAATTAAAATTTTTACCATTTTTCTTCTATCGCTCCTATCTATGCAACAGATGACCATTACTAAGCAGCTGAGATGTCATTATAAAGAGCATGACTTACTTTTTCACACAAAAGTGAAAGCAATCAAATCGGTTGGAAAAATCAGAAGTTATGAATTTCGAAATTCATGCGCAAAAACTTTCTGGACGACCTAATAAGAGCGAGGTGGAGCAAGTTAATAGTGGAAAATGTGCTGTGGATTGACATCGTTATCAGCACTAACGGGAACGTGAGCGAACGCGTCTATTTGAGCGTGCTTATCGTTGTTATATGTTTATGTTTTTTTGGTAAAAAATGCGCTTTTGATTGACATCATGCCATCATTATTAGCACACACTCAAAAACTATGGGAAATTGGTGAATTTCCACACCTTCACACAAAAACCCGCCCATTTCTGGAATCTGTACTCCGTAAACCTAGTGCTGAAGAAGGTCACTTTCGTGAAAACGCTCTAGACTCACCTTACCTAATTTGTAGAGAATGGTTGGTTTTAATGAATCAAAAACTCTAAGGCATTCAGAAGAATAACATGTTATTAAAATATCCCTCAATGTTTTGGAAAGGTTGGCAGTTTGAAAAGGAAACGGCAGGCAGAATACTTTACAAAATTGCAGATGACTCGCATGTGTTCCAGTTCCAGCGAGGCAGAATGAGAACCTTAAGCCGACGAAAATGTTGTATTGATACAGAGTTGACAATTGAGCGAAACTCTCTGATTTCTTGCATAAGGAATCCAAGCAGATTGTCCTAGTAATGAGGAAATGTCCAGGAAGTTCATTGCTGATCTTCAGGTTGCTTAAGAATTCAAGGCTGCTGAATTCACAAACATGGATATGAACAAAAGGAAGGTGTTAGTACAAAGCATAGTTACTGCACTTAGATCCCGGCTGGAGTGCGAACCCAACTCTGTGCTTTATGTTTATGGAGTTATTCGCCTTGTGACATTATGACCTATGATATTGAAAAAAAACCAACGCGCAGCATAGTACCTCCTTTTTTTCGGCTATTCCGCAGATACTGTTAAAGAAGAAGTTGAGCAGCTTCCTAATCAGCTAACAGGACGTATGCCAGAGGAGGTGGGGCCAGAGTTCGACAAGGCCCAAAAAAGTATGCACTATTTCCTTCCCGTGTTGCGAAAGCATATGCGATCTGGCTCTTTTCCCATTACTTACCGCAAAAATCTGATGGACTTACTAGCAAAGCTACTTTCCATTCCGACTAGCACGGCAGAGGTGGAGAAAAAATTTTTCTATCTACTCTGTTATCAGAACACAACGCAGAACTCGTACAACGATAGAGCATCTAAGCAAATACTTAAGATTTCCAAAAACTTCATTTAAAGGATTGGTCTAAGTGGTCCAGACAGGCTGTTACCGTATGACTTTTTAAAATATCCTAAAAGATGGTATGAAGAAACTGGTCACCTACCTACTGACTTCCTGGTGCTACCAGAGGGGCAGGAAAAAAATCACAAAAGCGCTTAGAAGAAGAAGAAAGTTTCAAATCCATTTCCGACTCAGAACGCTTTTGCTTTTAGAGGAAGAAGAAGATTTTTGAGACAGCGAACTTGTTGTCTCTGACGTTAGCGATAGTGATATTGTTGATGATGATGTGCAGAAAATGAAGTTGTTCCTAACTTGTACATCTTTTGGGATAAACCTTATTGCTTTCGTTTTTTGTTGATGCAGTGAAACAGGAGCACAGATCTTCATAATCAAATTTTTTAAAAAATTTTTAATTTCTTTTGAAAATTTTTAAATTTTTTTTCAATTTGTGCCTAAATAAGGTACAAATTAGAGCTCTTCATAGCACGCTTTTTTACCTTTTCTCTCTTCCCCCCCTCTAAGACTCACATACCCCCTTCACCCGGAAGGTCGGGAACAGCCGAGACCCCCTTCACCTGGGGAGAGCCCGGCTCCCCCTATCGCACCTATGATCACACATAGGAGATTGCGGCGGGCACCCTTCGATAGTACTCTTTCAGTAGATTATTCTGCGCTAAACAGCAGCCGAAGACTCTCTTTTAAAAGAGATAGAAGAGCTGATAAACTCTGGAAAAATCAAGCTGTTTTAAGTTCTACTAGCCGTAACTTCCTTCAAAATGAACATCTTCGAAATCCGAAAACAGTATTGTGTTCAGCTCGTTAAGGCGAATCTTTCGGTATACAGCATGTCCTTGAAATTCCGTTTCCAATTTTTTCAAAATTTTCTGCGCGTATATTCGCAAGGTCGCAACGCAGCGCATATCAAACATAAAAGACTCCAATAAGCACTATTGGATTGTGCTGCTCCCGCAAATTACCGAGCGCTAAAAGCGAACTGGAGAATCTTTTTCGAAAAAGATAGAAGAGCTGGTGAATTCTGGAAAAATCGTGTTGTGTCAAATTTTGCCCACTGTAACCCTAAAATGGGAAGCTCTCCTGCTAAGCAGATGTGCTTTTCGTAATCAGCAGGTCAGATAACCTCTTTGAGCGAAGTTTCCTTACAATCCGAGATCATCGACATTTTGACCAAAACCCATCGGCGAGCTTCAGGGCGTAGAACGAGAAAAAATCAAATCACCCGAATTTCTTTGAAAACTTGTTCATAGAGGTTATCTGACCTGCTGATTACGAAAAGCACATCTGCTTAGCAGGAGAGCTTCCCATTTTAGGGTTACAGTAGGCAAAATTTGACACAACACGATTTTTCCAGAATTCACCAACTCTTCTATCTTTTTCGAAAAAGATTCTTCAGTTCGTTTTTAGCGCTCGGTAATCTGCGGGAGCAGCACAATCCAATAGTGCTTATTGGAGTCTTTTATGTTTGATGTGCGCTGCGTTGCGACCTTATGAATATACGAGCGCAGAAAATTTTGAAAAAATTGGAAACGGAATTTCAAGGACATGCTGTATACCGAAAGATTCGCCTTAACGAGCTGAACACAATACTGTTTTCGGATTTCGAAGATGTTCATTCTGAAGGAAGTTACGGCTAGTAGAACTTGGAACAGCTTGATTTTTCCAGAGTTTATCAGCTCTTCTATTTCTTTTAAAAGAGAGTCTTCGGCTGCTGTTTAGCGCAGAATAATATACTGAAAGAGTACTATCGAAGGGTACCCGCAGCAATCTTCTATGTGTGAAGCTTGTTGCGTTACACCCACGCGAAAAGGCGTCCGCATGCAGATTCAAGATTATTGAAAAGAGGATATTGGAGACAACCTGTATACCAAAAGATTCGCCTTGACGAGCTGAATACAACGCTGTTTTCGGATTTTGAATATACTCATTCGGCCCTGCGTAATTTGCGTGATTCACATGAATTTCGCGAAATTTCCGGAATTTCGCGGAATTCCCGGAATGTCGCGGAATTCCCGGAATGTCGCGGAAGTTCGCGGAATTCACGGAAATTTTGCACATTCTGAGAGCGGTATTGTACGTTTTTGACATCATTCTGGACGGCGCTAAAGCGGTTTTTTTCGCAGGAAAAATGTGGAAAAGGTAGGAAGTAAGCTTTTTAGTCGAAAATATCTTTGTAGCTCAAGAATGTCATTTTTTCTTCGGGCAGAAATTTGTGTCGCATACGGGAATTGAATTTGCTGGTCTGAAGTATGCCTGAAAATTCAAAAAAAAAACTTGCAGAATCTCAAACAATTGAAGGTGTGTATGTGTGCTACAGACGCTGGGCGCACCCATTGACCTAGAAATTCTGCTTTCGAAAGTTCACTGGAGTTCTCACGCAGGTGTTTTTTGGGATTTACATTTGTTTATGCAGGTTACCGCGAGGAATGTGGGCAGGGGAAGTAAGGGGGATAGATTGGGGAGGGTGAGGGAAGGGAGGGGGGGGGGGTCGTACGATGGGTACCTTCAAGGGGGGGGGGGTCGCAAATGAGGGTCCCGGATCGCATCAACACGCTTGACCCTGGTCACAACTCGAGTGAATAAGCAGACCCACTGCGTGTAAGGTCCATTTATAAAATCGTGACGACGGATTTGACTGCGCCCACAGGATCATAACAACTTCATACAAAAGTGCATCACCTCAACGCTCAGCTCAGTCACTTTCAGTGTCCAAGCGCTATCCCAAGCAGAAAAACCAGTCGAATAGAGATTTGAAACCAAGGAAATGTGTTGCCGAAAGGCGTGCGTGTCGCGCACGGTCGCGCCATCGTCACGATTTATCAAATGCCCTAATAGCTTTGTTTTTTAGTTTTTACGGGCGCAAAGGAAGAAGTTATCTGTTTTTGGCACTGTCGGAAATAAACTTTGCAGAGTTTACTCCGACCTATTTAGCGGTCGTCTTTCCAGTCAAGCAGCAACTACAGAAAAAGAACATTCTTAACTGGCTAAAAAAAGGGCACCATTTGCATCGCCATGAGATGAAAGCGTGGACTCAATGTTTCCCAACATTCAGAATGTTTAGATCAGCGAACAAATTGACGTTATCATACGATAAGGACGCAATGAGTAGCCAGAATTCACAGAAGGATTTGAAATCAGTTTTAAGTGGGGGGGGGGAGGGAATGTTTAGTTGATGTTTTCTGTAATACAAATATAGGCAAAGAGTGGCGCTGGATGAAATTTGCAAGTTTTATGTTTAGATAAAGTTGAGTGCTAGAAAAGAGTTTGGGGAAAGTCTTCTTTAGTGGCCTCAATCTACGAAGGTATAGCTTGTAACTGATGTTCTAAAAAAAATTTGTGGAACATTCCAGCATTAATGTCAAGAAGTAAATTTGGAATGGATAAGAGCGAGACACATGGATGTTGTATTTCAGCTCGGACAGTGATGAAGTGATAATCGTGGAATCTCAATATCTCGTGGAATCTCAATGTTGAATTCTTAACATTTCCAATCGGTTCAGTAATTTTCTGAGTATTTTATAAGCACAGTTCACTAATTAGCCTTCAATGAGTAATTTTTGCGCAAGCAACCTCATTTACGTTGATTATCATTTCCGTGAAAAGCGTGATTCTACCAAAATTCTTATCTTTCAAAAGAATCAGTTTTCAACAAAGACTTTTTCAACGAATATTACGTTGATCCTGCAGTATTATTCGTACGTAATGAACGTTCATATCCAACAATAAAATCACTTTTTTAAAGCGCAAATGTTGTCGGCACTGCAAAGCCAGTGTAATAGCATTCAAACTTCCCATGAAAGTGGTATTCTTTTATAAGTTGAGACCTTGTTGCAGAGGCCCGGAAGAACTAGTACTGCCGAGATGAATGTCGACTTTCAAAATTCATTGAAATATACCGAATCGATTCACTCACAAAGCATTTAAGCTTGAATCGCGCAGCTGTTGATGGCGGTGCAAACAGTATTTACTAGCAGTACATCAGTAAAGCTGTTTACTGATGAAACACTTCTTGGTAATGTCTGTAAGGCGAGTGCTTAGAAGCTGGCGATGTTTCCGCAAAAAAAACGATTGGCAGGAAGAAAAGAAAAGGTCATCAGTGACTTTGCACAAATCTCGATGTTCTTGATTGTTAAACCCTTTAATTCACATGTATTTCAATGGATCGAGCCTAGCTCTCACAAATAGAAATTTTTCTAGCCATATTTATTCCACAACAGGTTTCTTCCACATTTCAGAATGAGACTACGGCAAGCTGCTATGGGAAAGAAGAATATGTTGTTTGCAACCTAGTGAGATTGGAGTGATTTGGTTTTATGAAAGAAGCGAATAGCCTACAGTTCATCGTTGTTGTCACTGATGTCTCGCCAGTTTGTCAAAATTCCGCTAAAAAATGGAAGTGGTTCATTTTTTGAATTTCTGCTAGGTTCTTGCTTATTTGCTAGGAAAAGCTAGTGTTGAGTATGAGTATATTAGACAAAAGATACTTCATGCATAGAGCGCTTTGATATCCGACACTGGGTTAGTTGAAAATCTTGGAACGATATTGTTCCAGTCTCGCCTTCAATATTTTAAGCCATAAACTTATAACTTGGATTCCAGAGGTGCTTGGCAGGCAACAAAGCAGTTTTGGTATCAGCTTTCAATGCTCGATTGATGTGGAAAGATTACTTCGACTTCAGGTCCTTCTTGCATCTAACAGTAATGCTTTTTTCATAAGTTATGACAGGCACTGTAACAAATGATTCCCGATTTCGGTCCAAAGTATAGTGCACACACAGATTTCCTGCTTCTCAACTGTTATCCATAAAGACAATGTCCGGGCAAAAAGTCGGCTTTGAGATTTTTTGCTTACCGGGACCTATTAGCTATGCTGAATCCAAAAATCCACACTGGAGAGCGCGAAAACGGCGAAAAAGGGCTCTAAAGTAGGAGAAGAATCAGAAGCGGGCGGGTCTTCCCCACTGTGAATTCATGGTCCCAGCTGATTCCGTTAGCCGCCCTGACATCTCCACAGGCCAAGTGCAAATGCTTGACTTGAAGTCGGAACGAGAAGATCGCTCCGGAAGTTGAGACCGTGAATTTACAATGAGACCCCGTCCACTTCTGGTTTCCCTCCTGCGTTAGAGCTATTTTTCGCCGTTTTCGCGCTCTCCAGTGTGCATTTTCGGATTCAGCATAGCGTATAGGCCCGGGTTAGCACAAAGTCTCAAAGTCGATTTTTTGCCCGGACACTACCAGTAAGAATACTTTACTTGAGAAGCCAGTCCGCACGTAGTGATGCGATTGCACTGCGCTGAGCTGTCGCCCTTATTGTTAGATGATTGTATGCACACACAGACAAACAGGCATTCAGCTTCATATATTTATAAGATGGAACATGCACTTTTGAATCTGTAAAGAATTATACGGGAACAAAGGACTGCTAACTAGCCAACCACCACTACCTTAAACATATAAACCACAGAACTATTCGGGTAACGTCATAGCATGGAATGCATCTTCGAATACTCTGCTTGTTCTTCGGTTTTTTAATTCGAGCTATCAGTCCACATCGTCTAAATGTGAGCTACTTGGCTGTGCTCCACCAAGCTCAACTTCTTTCGCTTGGATTTCGTTGCGAATCTGCACGGCGAGATTACGAGGAATGAGCTCGAAATCTTCCATCAACTTCTCCTGTCAACGGAGTTGATTGCGGAGCTTCAAATACGACGAAAACATCTGAGATACCTACCACTAAAGTCGGGTTTTTGCTCTCAGAATACGGCTCAATAAAGCGCCCTTCTCCAATTAATCCATCTCGACAAATTACGAACCTTCGATTGGGGAAAACACACACGCGTTCATTCAAGGTCATAAGATATCTGAGTATATAAGAAGCTCGAAAGATAATGAAAGAGATGCACAGGCATACCCCGATTCCACCGTACTCATTGTTTTAATCATAAATACAGTTTCGTTAGATGTGACCACTGGTGTACCAATGCCGAAATAATTTCGTAAACCGTATGGAGGGGAATCAGTGGGGCGCATCTCACCATCCTTGAATCTAAGTGTAGGGATCTGGAAGATGAATGAAATAAGGCCCTGCGTCATCGCCAAAGTCGGCGAGTTTGCGACCATTGCACGCGCTGAACTTTCTCAGTTACCTTTTTCCTTTCAAACGCTTTTCTGCTATCAGATGTTAGCTTCCAATTACCTGAAACGGTTCTGAAAAGTACGGGTTTGTTTGACTGTTTTGAGGTCTCGTGGCATCCTGCATGTGCAATGGCTGAAACTCATCGACTCTCGCGATCACGCAGAGCCCTATAAAACGACTCGTACATAGAAAAATGTCATTGCAGGTTTCGAAACCAACCTGACAAATTACAGTGTCAGTATACGTGAATCTGCTTTGCCGCGGTCTGGCTCCATTTGTTAATCGTCTCAGCGGCTCAATGTCGCTAAAGAAAGCGTTCGAGTGCAAATCCCTCATTATGTCGACAAGTCACTTGTAACTTCATGTGTGGTGGATCCGCATCGGATCCGTATGCCCAGATCACAAACAACTGCGACAGTACCCCTTGCGTTCTGCAGTTTTCGGTTTTTCGCTAGATTGGTGGAGAGGAAAATGGAATCAAAGAGGATGTGTCACGCGCAACCCAAAACTACCACAGTGTCAGATATTCTGCAAGAGATGCTTTCTCAAGGTCATTTCTATATTGTATCACAAATGTCTTCTTCTATCTGTTACTGCCGCTTTCAAGGAAATATTAGGTTGTCCGGAAATTAATGCCCGTTTTGAATTTCAACCGCAATAAGTCATACACCTCTCACTTCTAAATAGGATGCAGAGTACCATTCGATAGAGTAAAGCAAGCTCTACAAAAGGACCATCTTGCTTTTGCAACAGCTTTGATCCACCTCGAGTTTTGAGCCAAAAACTAAAAAGACTCAGCAGCCCGAAAAATCGAAAAAAATCGTAACGTAGTTCATAAAAATCCTACAAAGATTCTTACTTGCTCATGTAAGCACTATCCACATAAAACATCTATACACGCCTTTGCCGTATTTTTTCCCCCGTTAGAAATCAAGAAAACGGAAATTTTCGTGCATTTGCCAAAGTGATGCTGCGCTGTCCCCACATAGGTAGTTGTATACCACAAGCCTGTAGAAGTACAGACTTGAATTTTCAGCCCTCTGTAAGCTTTAGTTCTCGAGAAATTTGAATTTCAGTTTGGACCACCTAACTAGGGAACGCTATATTCGGTATCTCTCGTGCACCAAAGCTTATAGAGAGCTGAAAATTTAAGTCTGTACTTCTACAGGCTTGTGGTATACAACTACCTATGTGGGGACAGCGCAGCATCACTTTGGCAAATGCACGAAAATTTCCGTTTTCTTGATTTCTAACAGGGGAAAAAATACGGCAAAGGCGTGTATAGATGTTTTATGTGGATAGTGCTTACGTGAGCAAGTAAGAATCTTTGTAGGATTTTTATGAACTGAGTTACGATTTTTTTCGATTTTTCGTGCTGCTGGGTCTTTTTAGTTTTTGGCTCAAAACTCGAGGTGGATGAGAGCTGTTGCAAAAGCAAGATGGCCATTTTGTAGAGCTTGCTTTACTCTATCGAATGGTACTCTGCATCCTATTTAGAAGTGAAAGGTGTATGACTTATTGCGGTTCAAATTCAAAACGGGCATTAATTTCCGGACAACCTAATAGTTCTCACGCAAAATTTCCAAGACGCTTCCTATTTTTTATTCCGCGCATAAAAAAGTAACTTTCTAATATGTTTCTCTCAAAGCTCTTTGATTAAAAATATCAAAAAATCACTATCGACAGAACTTAGATACATATCAATCACCTAGACTTTCAGAAACCGCACAACAAGCATGGCGCTCCGGACTGGACCCGAATTGACAGGCAGTAGTCGAGGGCAGGCAGCGGCTTAAAGGCAAGGACTCTGCGTCTTAAAGGCAGCGTCCGGGCAAAATCTCGAACAAAATTCTTTTCGCTTACCTGGCCTTATTCTTCCGTTGATTTCGAAAATGCAGCTTGCAGAGAACGAAGATGTCGAAAAAGGGCTTCTCCAGAAGCAGTTGATTTTGAATAATGACGCTTGCCGCCGAGGTTAAGACACAGAGTTGCGTGCTTGACGTACATACTCTGGCTATCGATTGAAGGGGCGGGCACGTCGCCGTGGCGGTCCTTCCGCCACTTCTGAAGCGGTTTTCTCGCTTCAGAAGCAAAGTGGTGCAATGCCACTTGGGCAAGAGCTCCACCAGGCCGAGGACCCCTGTACGCTACAGTTTCGTTTTTGCCCGGACGCTGCCTTTAAGACGCAGAGTCGCGGTGGAATTCTAGGTTTCGACTGTGTGGGATATACCCTCGATATCAACCTATATGTCTTCCCTCAACCTGACGTGTATTACAGATTGATGAAGCGCTTTGAGCTTGCGCCACGTTGAGGACACATCTTTGGCGTGATGTTGGTAACGAGAACAACGAAAGGAAAAATCTGGGCCACTTTGTTTTAAGCACCATTTCACGCCAAACGATGCCCTCGCAAAGTGGCGCAAGCTCTAAGCGAGGCGGCTCCTTACCAAATTTACGTGATCCAAGTCATGTTGAGGAAAGACATATGCGTGATATCGAGGATACGTACTCTGGCTATTGATTGAAAAGCGGGCAAGTCGCCGGGGCGTGTCTCCACTTCTGAAACGGTTTTTTCGTTCCAGAAGCAAATTGGTGCGATGTCACTTCGACACTCGCTGCGACGCGCGCGCCATAATAGCGCCACAGTGCGAGCGGCGCGCCCTATTTGAGGCTGCGCTGCTAGCAATGCGCTTTAGTTGAAGCTGCAGCACGAGCAGCGCGCCATAATTGAGGCTGCTGTGCGAGCGGCGCGCCATCACTCGCAGCTGGAGAACGCCGCGCCTTATTACGGCCGGTGGCGCACCTACTCAGACCTCGGTGCGGCGGTGCGCGTCGGCCGAATTATAGCGCTGTAGCTCAGATATTCCCGGGGGCAGGCGGCCACGCGAATTTTGAGCAAGCGGGCACCGGAAAAACAGTTCACTAATTTTCGCTCCAAATTATGAAGATCTTGAAACATAGGTTACGTCAGTGCGCACTCCTGTAATTGAGAATTACTGCGATTTTTCCCACAGATTTTGCCTGTCTCGGCAAAAAAAGTCAAGTGTTAGAAAGAGGAGAAAATTCTGCATCGAATGATGACTGAAATGTTCAACATTTTATATTCTACGAGGTCAAAATAGACTGAATGTA
Source organism: Cylicocyclus nassatus (assembly GCA_958299035.1). Classification (NCBI taxonomy): domain Eukaryota; kingdom Metazoa; phylum Nematoda; class Chromadorea; order Rhabditida; family Strongylidae; genus Cylicocyclus; species Cylicocyclus nassatus. The sequence continues at coordinate 19,487,834 of CATQJL010000223.1, forward strand.
AAATTTGGTCACTTCAAAGAATAAATCGTAAAAATTCTGAAAGGCAAGCCGTAGGGCTACAAAAAATTGCTTCTGTTGGCAAAGGGATTGCTTTATGTGATGGTTATTAGGGCTCCTCCGAAAGTCTCATACAAAAATTTTGAAAATTAGCGATAGTTGGACATGGTGAAAACGAGTGGTTGTAATTTCCAGCAAATATCTCGTCATTCTCGCAACGAAACACAATAGTTCAGCAGCTGGAAAAAGGAAGAAATTCTGCATCGGAGACATTTTGAAGCGTTCGTTTATCTTCATTCTAGCGTGTTTACCGATGGATTGAAAAAACTGACAAAACTTTCGAACCCACCTAATATACAGGGTGTCCCAAAAAAATGTGCCTACTGTTTGATTGTAAATAACTCTTCTGTAATGAAGTGTTTCGACAAGCTTTAGGTATCGTGCTGTAGAGCGAGGTTAAACTTAGATTTACTGTATGGAGCGAACCATCATCGCTCTTCATTACTGTAGGATTACGGTACGGACTTCGACAAGGATTTTAGGCCTTTGGAGGCTATATTCGGCCTCGGAACAAAGCCAAACAAGCCAAAAACTCTTATTCTACGGTAATTGGAGCCGCTTATTTCGAATGTGAAATTCCCATTTTACTGTGATGCTTCTTTCCCAAGTTATCCCTGGTAGACCGTAATAATTGAATTCCCAGTACTTGTCAGAAATGTGATTATACCTTTAAAAAAAACTGAAAACACTCGTAAAAAGTTGTTAGGTGGGATCAGCATGCGCGAAAACCCTAATACACGATTTTTCAGATTTTTTGAAAAAAAAATTTTGTTAAGTGGTATAGTTCACAATGGTTCCATATGTTGAAAGTTCTTACCGTAATCCTACAGTAATGAAGAGCGATGATGATTCGCTCCATACAGTAAATCTAAGTTTAACCTCGCTCTACAAAATGGTACCCAAAGCTTATTGAAAAATTTCATTACAAGAGAGTTATTTACAATCAAACAGTAGGCACATTTTTTGGGACACTCTGTATATATTAGGTTGGCCCGAAAGTTCTGTCGCACCATTTTCAAAAATTCATAACTTCTAATTTTTCCAACCGATTTGACTGCTGAAAGAGTAAGTCATGCTCTTTATAATGACATCTTAGCTGCTTACTAATGTTCATCTGTTGCACAGATAGGAGCGTTAGAAGAAATTTGGTCAAAATTTGAATTTTCTGTGTTGGGTCATAAAAAATCGGAGACTTGCAACAAAAATCGGAACAGTCAGTGTTATAGGTTCTTTCACCAGCTCTTTCTAACAGTGCAAATTGCGCCGATTGAGCGTCTCTATGAAAAGTTGTGATTTCCCTGAAAAATGCCAAAATAAATCAAATTTGCCCTTTTGTATTGCTTGCTCAAAAATCGTAACTTTTCAAAGAGACGCTCAATCGGCGCAAACTTTGCACTGTTAGAAAGAGTTGATGAAAGAACCTACAAAACCGACTGCTCCGATTTTTGTTGCATGTTTCCGATTTTTTATGACCCTACACAGAAAATTCGAATTTTGACTAATTTTCTTCTACCACTCCTATCTATGCAATAGATGATCATCAGTAAGCAGCTAAGATGTCCTTATAAAGAGATTGACTTACTCTTTCATATAAAAATAAGAGCAGTCAAATCGGTTGAAAAAATCAGAAGTCATGAATTTTTGAAAATGGTGCACTGGTGAAAAGAGCTTGTAAAAGAGCCTACAATACTGACTGCTCCGATTTTGGTTGCAATTTTCCGATTTTTATGACCCTACACGAAAAATTCAAATTTTGAGTGATTTTGGTTATCAGCTTCAATCTTCTTTATCTGTTCTCGATAGCGAACGGTTCAAGTACCCATGCAAAGAGCATGAGTTCTTCTCTTATGCAAAATTTGGATCTTGCAGATTCGTTGAGAATTCAACAAGTTATGAATTTTTGAATTTGGTGCGAAAGAACTTTTGCACCAACCTAATATATACAGGGTGTCCGCAAAGTATGTATGCACTGTTTGATCGTTAATATCTCCGTTCCCAGGGGTCTTTTGCCGAGCTTTAAGCACCATACTGTAGGCTTCAACTTAGATTTGCAGTATAGAGCGAATCAGCGGTCACTCACTGTTGTGGATTACGGTAGAAACTTGGAACATATGGTGTCAATGTGGAAAAAGCTGTCGTTTCAAAATTTTTCAAAAAAATGTGAAAACTTGTGTAATAGGGTTTTTATGGACGCTGAGTTCAATACTCAACTATTCACAAGATTGCGAAGCTTTCTAAACGGTGTAAACGCACTTTTCAGGAACATTGAAAAAATGGCCGCTTCTTACCTGGCATAACTCTTCAATGAAGCATCATAATAAGTTGGGAACTTCACAATTAGAATCAGCAACTCTAATTAGCCTAGTGTAAAAGTTTTCAGGCTGTTATGTTTCCTTTCTGAGGCAAAATATGGCCTTTCATGGCTCAAAACCCTCTTTGAAGTTCCTACCGTAATCCTACAGTAATGAGAGGAGACCGGCCATTCGCTCCATACTGTAAATCTAAGGAAGCCAGCTCTACAGTACGGTGCTTAAAGCTCGGCAAAAGACCCCCTGGGAACGGAAATATTAACGATCAAACAGTGCATACATACTTTACGGACACCCTGTATATTAGGTCGTCCCGCAAGTTTTGTCGGTTTTTTCAAACCACTATAAAACCACGCACAATAAACATCTGAATGAGTTTCAACATGCACTCGATGCAGCTTTTTCTTCTCTTTCTTATGGATACATTCTCGAGCCACAATCTTGTATGCTTTTTTCGATATTTGTTAAAATTTTCCATCCGTCAATTTCATCTGGTCAAAGTTCGACTAATTTTTAAAAATTTATTCTAAAGTTTGCAAAATGTTTAGGTATGATTCTAACAGAGCAATTCTTGGACTGCAAACATATATTTTAAGATTCTAAATCTGCTGCTTTTATCTTGAAAAAAATTATTTCTTAAGAGGCCTCGATTTTTGGCAAAGTCATGAAACACACAACTGCAGCGAATACACGGAAGTTTTCAAAATTTCTGCGAATTGAAAAATGATTCTTATTAAACATTATTTAAGCAACATGACCAAGTTTGATTTGCCTTGAGAAAGCAGCTTTTGAAATTTTCGGTACTTTTACGTGGTAAACGTAATCAAAAAGTCGCGGTTTTTATTAAATAATTAATTATAATGGACTTGGTAAACGTGGCCTATGCAATTTAAAATAAATAAAATGTAGCCAAAGGTTTGCTCTACATAACACTTACCAGCGCTCTTTGAAATCATCAGGTTAAAAATTTTCAAAATTCATGAAAGATTTGGCGTCACTGCTGAGCTGCTCAAAAGGCCATGGCGATAACATAGCAAAGATAAGATACATCAGAGAGAAAATATAGCTATATGAAAGAGGATAAAAATCTGAATCAAATGGTACCTAGCTTGCCCGTGGATTGATGTTCTGTGAGTTTCAGTGATCGATGAAAGAAACCTACAAAACTTTCGAGACAACCTAATACATTAGGTCGTTCCGAACGTAATGTCGCTTTTTTCAAACGTACACCACACCTCGTGGAACAAAGATATGTAGGAGACTCTAGTAGCATATGATGCAGCATTTCATTATCTTTCTAATGGTTATATAAACATTGCGCAAAATCCAATAACCTCTCAAAAAATTATCAGAATTTGCGACCCATGCTTTTTGAGAAGGCCAAGTCTCAAAATTTTTCTAAGTTTTTATAACAAACCTCGGGAGGAGTCCAAGTAATGGATGGATAAAAACTTTTTTACTCTCCAGAGCTCGTCATAATTTTTGTATAGATTTTTTGATACAGCCACCGAATTTTAGCAGGCTCGCCTCAGACATAAATGCATCAGACACTAGTAAATCTTCGGATTTTGGAACTTACAAAAATGAGTTATGGTTTGACACTAATTTCACAAAGCAAATGAGCGTTTACCGCGTCAGATTAGCAACTTTTGAAAATGCAGAAAGAGGAGAAAAAGCTGCGTTGAATGACACCCGAGTTGCTTACCTGTTGTTGTTCTGTGAGGTTTGTGTTGACAAAATATGAGATTTGATAGCATTGAAAAATTGATGCCAGAAACTCTAAGAAGCAAGCGAAGGAAAAGAAAAAATTACTCTATGTCCTATAGGGTTTGCCCTATCTATTAGTCACTTGTACTTCTTCGAAGAACAGGTACAAAAATCTAGAAAAATAGCTGAACTTGACCATGGCAAAAAGTCGCAGATTTTGGTAATTTTTCCAGAGCTCACTGAATATTATGCAACGATATTACAACTATTAGAAAGTGGATGAAATGCCGCATTGAATGCTCCTAAGATCTTTTGAAAATCTTGATTCCATGAAATACGTCGTTCATTTGAAAAAAGCGACATTATTTTTAATACGACCTAATATATATTAGGTTGTCCCGAAAGTTTTGTCGGTTTTTCAAACCACCATAAAATCACGCAGAGTAAACATCTGAATGAGTTTCAACATGCATTCAATGCAGCTTTTTCTTCTCTTTCTTAATGATACATTCTTGAGCCAGAAACTTGTGTACTTTTTTCGATATTTGTTGAAATTCTCCATCCGTCAATTTTATCTGCTCAAAGTTCGGCTATTTTTCAAAAATTTCATTCTATAGTTTCTAAAAAGATTAAGTAAGATTTCTAATAGAGCAATTCACGGACTACAAGGATACATTTTTATTTCTCTTAATCTGCTGTTTTTAGCTTGAAAAAATCATTTTATAAGAGGTCTCGATTTTTGGCACAGTCATGAAACACGCAACTGCAGCAAATACACCGAAATTTTCAAAGTTTCTGCAAATTTAAAACTGATTCTTATTTAGCATTATTTATGCAACATGACCAAGTTTGATTTGCCTTGAAAAAGCAGCTTTTTGAAATTTTCGGTACTTTTACGTGGTAAACGTAATTAAGTCACAGTTTATATTAAATAATTAATTGTAACGGACTTGTAAACGTGGCCCATGTAATCTTAAATAAATATAATGTAGCCAAAGGTTTGCTCTACATAACACTTACCAGCGCTCTTTGAAATCATCAGGTTAAAAATTTTAAAAATTCAGGAAAGATTTGGCGTTACTGCTGAGCTGCTCAAAAAGCCATGGCGATAACGTTGCAGACAGATTGGAACAGAGAGAAAATATAGCTCTACTAGCTGGCTTACCCGGCTCCGCCGTATGTTCCGAATAGAAAATTCCATTTCTTAGCAGATCCGGACCAAACTTGGCACACATACCCTTCGGGCCCCGGCGGGTATCACAGTCCACTTTTCGTTATCGATCGATGTCGATTTTATCGATTTTTTGCAAAATTTGAGCTAGGGGCTGGAATTTGGCAGAGGGGTGTAATCGAGCATGCTGATCATCCCCACGGGGCTAATCAGCATGCTCGATTACCCCCCTGTGCCAAATCCCAGCCCCGTAGCTCAAACTTTGCAAAAAATCGATAAAATCGATAAAAGTAATGCACGATTTCAAAAACTAATATAGTATTCGGAATCCCCATGCTCACTTACCCCCCTGTGCCAACTCCCAGCCCCGTAGCTCAAATTTTGCAAAAAATCGATAAAATCGATATCGATCGATACGAAAAGTAGCCTATGACACCCGCCGGGGCCCGAAGTGTATGTGTGCCAAGTTTGGTCCCGATCGGTTCAGAAATGGAATTTTCTATTCGGAACATACGTACAGACAGACAGACAGACAGACAGACATACAGACAGACAGACAGACATACATACATACAAACAGACATTCAGCTTTATATATAAGATAAAAGAGGATAAAAATCTGAATCAAATGATACCTAGTGTGCCCATGGATTGGTGTTCTGTGAGTTTCAGTGATCGATGAAAGAAACCGAGAAAACTTTCGGGACAACCTAATAGTTCGTGCGTAATTCAAACAAAATTCAATAACTTTTCAATGCATAAACCTAAATTCAGAATCTTGTTCCCTAAAAATACTAGAAGGCTTGCGCTCCATGACGGATGTTTAAGCGCAAGATTTCATGAGCTAGCCCCCGAGAACGAAGCTCTCAAATATGGGACTTCAAAATTTTGCAATTTTGAGTTTGGTGCCAGAAAATCGCAGACTGCCGCTAGCTAGCCGGAAAAAATCTGTAAAAATTACTTACACTGCAGAAGTCCATACGTTATTTTAGCAGGCTTTAATCTCGCATGGGAATGCGAAAACAAAAAATTCGTGGAATTTGTCATTTTACAGGATAAATCCCCTTATCGATGTAATTTTTCCACAAAAACACAGTTTGCGACCAGAAATAAGACATACTGCCTATTTGGAACCTTGCGACGTTTTTTGGAGTGTAAAAAATTGTTTTTGGCGAAAAACTGCGGTAATGAATGGATTTTTTCCGCAAAATGACTATTTCACGAATTTTTTGTTTTTGCTTCACCGTGCAAGATCAAAGCCTTCCAAAGTAACTTAAGGACTTCTACAGTGTAAGTAATTTTTACAGATTTTTTCGGCTAGCTAGCGGCACTCTGCGATTTTCTGGCACCAAACTCAAAATTGCAAATTTTGAGGTCCCATATTTGAAAGCTTCGTTCTCGGGGGCTAGCTCATGAAATCTTGCGCTTAAACATCCATCATGGAGCGGAGGCCTTCTAATATTTTTAGAGAACAAGATGTGAATTTAGATTTATGCATTGGAAAGTTTTTGAATTTTGTTTGAATTACGCAAGAACTTTCTAGCCAACCTAACATAACCTCGAGTCATTTCTAACTTAATATGTGAGAATGCACACTAAACACTATTAGCGACGGCACCCTCACTGGTAACTTTTCAGTTAAGCATTTTCTAGCCTGACAAAATATAGAAATGTGTTCTATTGACTAACATATGATCAAACAAAAACAAAAGAGACAAGGAAACAAGGAGAAATCACTGCAAATGAGCCGGTTCTTGTTTTGCAGTTCGTCAGTCAGCGTGCTTAGTGTGCACTACACATATTAAGTTAGAAATGACTCGACGATATTAGGTTGTACCGAAAGTTCGTTCGCATCATTTTTAAAAATTCATAACTCTTTAAATTCTCAATAAATTTGTATGAGCAAAAATTTGTATAAGAGAGGAACTCATGCTCTTTGCAACAGTACCTGAATTGTTCGTTAGTGTTTACAAATGAAGGAGAAGAAGCTAAAAACCAAAATCAATCAAAATTCGAATATTCCGTGTAGGGTCATAAAAAATTGGAAACTTGCAAAAAAAATTGGAGCAGTCAGTATTGTAGGTTCTTTTACCAGCTCTTTCTGACAGTGCAAAGTTTGCGCTGATTGAGCGTCTCTGTGAAAAGTTATGACTTCCCTGAAAAATGCCAAAATAAATCAAAATCGGCCTTTTGTATTGCTTGCTCGAAAATCGTAACTTTTCATAGAGACGCTCAATCAGCGCAAACTTTGCACTGTCAGAAAGAGCTGGTAAAAGAACCTACAATACTGACTGCTCCAATTTTTGTTGCAAGTTTCTGATTTTTTACGACCCTACACAAAAAATTCAATTTTTGAGTGATTTTGGTTTTGAGCTTCTATCTCTTTCATTTGTACACATTAACGAACAATACAGTTGCAAAGAGCATGAGTTCCTCTTTTACGCAGATTTTTGATCGTACAAATTTGTTGAGAATCTAAAGAGTTATGTTGAATGTGGTGCGAACGAACTTTCGGTACAACCTAATATTTGGTTGAACCGAAAGTTCTGTCGCACCATTTTCAAAAATCATAACTTCTTTCGGCCACGACGATTTTGCGCAGTTCAAATTTTGTCTGAAAGCGTGGAGCATGTAGTTTCCAAAAGCTCCCTGGGGAGTTTTCGATATGCTCAGGTGGCAGAGATAAAAATGAAAGAACGAGATCATCCGAAATTCGGAATTTTTAAGCAAGAATTCTAGAAATTCAGTAACAACGCGATAAAATCCAGAAAAGCCATTATCCTAATTTCTCTTACATTTGATTACTATCTGAGTCAAATTTGCGCTGATCGAGCCCTTCTTTCAAAAGTCATGGTTTTTTGAAAAATAATGCCGAAAAATCAATTTCCTAAGAATTCTTAAGAAATGGATTTTTTGGCATTTTTTTTTCAAAAATTCATAGCTTATGAAAGAAGCGCTCGATCAGCACAAACTGGACTCAGTTAGTAATCAAATGTAAGAAAAATTAGGATAATGGCTTTTCTGGATTTTATCGCACAGTTTCTGAATTTTTAGAATTCTTGCTCAAAAATTCCGAATTTTGGATGATTTCGTTCTTTCATTTTTATCTCTGCAAAGTGAGCGTATTGGAAAGTCTCCAGTGGATTTTTGGAAACTATATGCCTTGCGCTTTCTAATAAAATTTAAATGGCGCAAAATCATTTTGAGGAAAAGAAGTTATGAATTTTTGAAAATAGTGCGACAGGACTTTCGGTTCAACCACACACACACACACACACACACACACACACACACACACACACACACACACACACACACACACACACACACACACACACACACACACACACACACACACACACACACACACACACACACACACACACACACACACACACACACACACACACACACACACACACACACACACACACACACACACACACACACACACACACACACACACACACACACACACACACACACACACACACACACACACACACACACACACACACACACACACACACACACACACACACACACACACACACACACACACACACACACACACACACACACACACACACACACACACACACACACACACACACACACACACACACACACACACACACACACACACACACACACACACACACACACACACACACACACACACACACACACACACACACACACACACACACACACACACACACACACACACACACACACACACACACACACACACACACACACACACACACACACACACACACACACACACACACACACACACACACACACACACACACACACACACACACACACACACACACACACACACACACACACACACACACACACACACACACACACACACACACACACACACACACACACACACACACACACACACACACACACACACACACACACACACACACACACACACACACACACACACACACACACACACACACACACACACACACACACACACACACACACACACACACACACACACACACACACACACACACACACACACACACACACACACACACACACACACACACACACACACACACACACACACACACACACACACACACACACACACACACACACACACACAAGTCACGTAAACATCCTTAGCCCGTTATTATGAGTTATGATACGAGTGCTTCACCTCTGCTTCACAGAGGCTCGCACTGACTCTACTGTCTAGACTCTACTGTCTAGACTCTACTCATTCTCGCATAATGATGACATTGAAACTCACCAAGCAATGCCGAGTATCACGAATAAAATATAAACAACTACTCATTCTGAAAGCATTTTCATGTGAAATCGGTCATTTCGCGTGGATGAAACTTTTTCAGGAGAAAAAACGCAAATTTTTCGTATGTTTTTGATTTTCCCGGGGTCTTGACAGTTGCCATGAGAACAGTACTCACCGTGTGCTAAATTTTTGTGCAAAAATCTCCTCAAATGCTCTGGTAAAACCTTGGCAAATTGACCAATCACGCAACCAATACTTTTTGTCGCTGTTTTTGTAAGGCAATGGACTTTTGATTACTTTTTTGGGCCTACGTTCATGACTTGCACATTTACTTGCTATAAACACCCACCACTCTGCAAATGTGGAATTACGGACCCAGTTTTATGGGCCAAATGCAAAGTGGATCCGTTTGACGCGCAATTTCTAAGAGACCCACACAACGAATCTGCTTATGCTTTTGCATGTTGAACTTTCATTTCAGTAGCAGTGCTATGCAAAATATGAGTCCAGGACGTTGGCTGGGACACGCTCTACGAATTTCGTGACAGACAGACACACACACAAAAACACGTACATGAACACTCCTAGCGCGTTATTATAGTAGGATATTGCCAGTCAAGGCATTCGATCTGATAAACTACTCCCATTTTTGCGGAGTCCCCCACTCTACCGTGCAGGCATACTATGCATTGCTCTATTGTACAACGTAGAGCCTATTTTGGACTAGCTGCTTTTTGATAGGGTTGTTAGACTAGAGCAACATCATCTTGCAGCTGGGCTCGAAAAATGCATTGTTGAAACAGAGCTCATTGTTCTAGTTAACATGCCTGACAGCAGTATCAAAAAGCAGCTTGCCGGCAGCCAGCATCTACAGTGTGATTCACTCGCCTGCCGCGACTGCCATCTCTGGTGCAGACTAGTTGAATAGAGGTTGTCTTCCGGTATGTCCTCTGCACTGACATTCTATTCGATAGCAAGTGTGAGAAGGTCACAGCTCGGCAGTGGTGGCGCTTTCACATGATGGATATCGTTTTCTGTGGGAGAAGCAAAAGGGAAGTCGTGAAATTTTCAAGGACGACTTCCAGATCTGATATGGCCCTAGCGTCATTCAACCGCCAACACGTCACTTGACATGTTACAAGCACGACCAAGTCACCAACTTGTGTTCACACAATTCCCAGCGTGTTAAAACATGATTTTTAAAGATAAACAGTTAGTTTGTTTACAACAATAAGCATCAACATACTGAGCCATCAAAATTGGTGTATAGTTTCGCGACGATAAAGAAAAGATAGGTATGAAAAATTATATGAATGAAGGATTTTGTTTTTCTATTTCGGGTTGCTCTGCGCAACAGGAGCACTCTGAAGTTGCGCGAGATCAAACAAAGTCATAATTTACCCACTTCCTCACATAAATTTTTGTAAATTTTTACATAAATCTATTGTTCAGTTTAAGCTCTATCTATGAATACTCACTGTAGCCCAAGTTTCAAACCTTCTGCTTTGCAACGGCACTTGACGATTTAAAAACCTTTTTTTTCGCCTTCTAATGTTTTATCTCCAAATTTCTTGGTTTTTCTCAGTTTTATACACTCATCGTTCGCTGCAGATTATAAGCCGCACACAGATCTTCAAAAGATTATTCGTAAATTTCTGCAGTGTTAAAGGGGAGTACCTTCCCAAGTCCAAATGCCACCTCGTGCTGGGCTCTGGAGAAGGTCGAATAGCAGAGCTGGGTTGAAGGCTTGATGGTCTGGAATCACGGATGACACTTAGAACCATTCAGGCCTCTGAGGAAGACGAAAGGCGTCGGAACGTAAGGCCGTGATTGGAAGAAATAAAGACCAATTCTCAAACCTGTGCGGCACAAAAGAAATTTAAACATACGACCATGCCAAAATCTCATGAAAACGAGAAGTCGTTTTGGATTCTTTTGCTTCTATAACAGCTCAGCTCGAGTCCGCATAAATGTTTCTGTGCTTCAGTGGAAATGGTTTTGAAAAATACATGTCGAAATGAACCAAAATGTGTTAATTTTTTTAACAGCAGACATCCTCATAGGATCTTTATATAAAACTAGCTGGCTTACCCGGCTCCGCCGTATCCGGACCAAACTTGGCACACATACACTTCGTGCCCCGGCGGGTGTCACAGTCCACTTTTCGTTATCGATCGATGTCGATTTTACCGATTTTTATCGATTTTTTTGCAGAGTTCACCTACAGGGCTAGGAGTTGGCACAGGGGAAGAAGTGAGCATGGGGATTCCGAATACAATATTAGTTTTCAGAATATCGATTACTTTTATCGATTTTATCGATTTTTTTGTAAAGTTTGACCTGCGGGGCTGGGAGTTTGCACAGGGGGGTAATCGGGCATGCAGATTACGAATACAATATTAGTTTTCAAGATCGTCCATTACTTTTATCGATTTTATCGATTTTTTGAAAATTTGAGCTAGGGGGCTGGGAGTTGGCACAGGGGTGTAATCAAGCATGCTGATCGTCCCCAAGGGGGGTGATCAGCATGCTCGATTACACCCCTGTGCCAACTCCCAGCCCCGTAGCTCAAACTTTGCAAAAAAATCGATAAAATCGATAAAAGTAATCGATAATCCTGAAAACCAATATTGTATTCGGAATCCCCATGCTCGATTACCCCCCTGTGCCAACTCCCAGCCCCGTAGCTCAAAGTTTGCAAAAAAATCGATAAAAGTAATCGATAATCCTGAAAACCAATATTGTATTCGGAATCCCCATGCTCGATTACCCCCCTGTGCCAACTCCCAGCCCCGTAGCTCAAAGTTTGCAAAAAAATCGATAAAAGTAATCGATAATCCTGAAAACCAATAATGTATTCGGAATCCCCATGCTCGATTACCCCCCTGTGCCAACTCCCAGCCCCGTAGGTGAACTCAGCAAAAAAATCGATAAAAATCGATAAAATCGATATCGATCGATGACGAAAAATAGCCTATGACACGCTCCCTGCCCCGAAGTATATGTGTGCCAAGTTTGGTCCAAATCGGTTCAGAAATAAAAATTTCTATTCCGCACATACGTACAGACAGACATACAGACAGACAGACATACAGACAGACATTCAGCTTTATATATAAGACTAACTGGCAAACCCGGCTCCGCCCGGCCCTGTCATTATTATATTCGTAATCAGCATGCTCGATTACCCTCCTGTGCCAACTCCCAGCCCCGTAGCTCAAATTTTGCAAAAAATCGATAAAATCGATATCGATCGATGACGAAAAGTAGCCTATGACACCCGCCGGGGCCCGTAGTGTATGTGTGCCAAGTTTGGTCCGGATCGGTTCAGAAATGGAATTTTCTATTCGGAACATACGTACAGACAGACATACACAGACAGACAGACAGACATACAGACAGACAAACAGACATTCAGCTTTATATATAAGATTCTCCAGTTTGAAGCGCTTATTTCGGGGCGCTGAAAGTGAGTCCAGATAACGGAGAAGTACCAGTTTAACAATAGCAATGCGGCTTACCATGAGCCCCCCAAAAGAGGCTTTAATTTGTTTCTGAGTTTCAAACACTCTATTTGGGCGAGTATGTCGAGAGTGTCTGGATCATAGCTTTGCGAAGCCATAGTTCTCGCAAACTAAAATAACAACGTCAGACCTTCTGCACGGTATTACACATGGAGACCCGTCATACTTCACTGAGAAAAGCCCAAAAGCGCCCAAGAAAGCCCAAAGCCCAAAAGCGGCATAAAGGGCAGGAACGCCCCCTTCCGGGCGCACGTTTTGCGCTAAGACATGTGTGTTAATTTCGTAACCAAGTCTTTTTGGTTTATTTTCTGCCTCTGTACATCAAAATGAAATCAGAATTATACCAAAAACTCGTTTCTGCGCTCCTTCGACTCCTTCCTACGCTTTCCGGCTTTTTCGGGCTTTTTTGGGCTTTTTCGGTTTTTTGGGCTTTTGGGCGAAGTATGACGGGTCCCTAAGAACAGAATCAAGAATTCATCAAATACATCAGTGCACAATTCCGTAAAATGAAAGACCTTGAGACTAGACAATTAGAATTCAAATTGAGTACGTTATTAGAGCATGCGATTAGAATATAGAAATCTTAATATTTGATGGAAAAATCCAGAAATTACTGTCGAAGTAATGATGATGATGATGAAGTAAGGTTTTCATTACACATTCAGGCCAACTTCCCAGGCCACTGGCCTCTAACCAACACGGAAGTTAGCCTAAACAATACATATTTTACACAACAAGAAAGAATGTTTTTTTTTCAGATATCACAATACTATTTTTTATGCACTTACAAAGGCATGGACCCTCCGTCGAAGTGGGATTTCACACATGATGCATATCAATCTGCTGGTCTTGTGACACTAATACCAAATCCGTGTTTCTTAACTACTCAATGACCTTCTGGGATATTATAAGCAATGATTTCCCCAGAATGATCACGGTCCTCTATACCTTTACGACGCAAAGCAGCGTAAGGACGGTTGAGTGGGTGACAGCGGAGACTGTGGAGCAGGCGGTCAAGAGTTCGGATTCCCTATAGAGCCGAAGTTTTTGCTTTCTTACAAATTGTTTTTCATAAATTCAAAGATGCTATTCGAGGCAAGGAGAACCTCCTATTAAACTTTCACAGCATAAATTGGCGCAGTTCCAGTATCCGTGCCCCCAAGACAAATTATTTCACTTAAACTCGGTTTATAGGGGTTATTCGAGATGCTGAACACGAATATCATACTATTCTTGCACGATGAAACTTATTCTGGAGTTAGGAGGTATACGGTAGAAGAACAAAGCCATAGATAATGTTGCGGATTGCGCGACTTCTTCAGGGGAGTTCGCCGCCGCGTTGCAAAGGCTCCCAGGGCGTCAGTCCTCGCGCTGTTCCGCCCCCACACCTATCGCTTTTAAATTGGTCTTCGCAGCTGTCACCTTGTGAGCGGTCGGGTTCAACTTCCATCTCCGTCCAATGATCGACCTAGCAGCGCCTTCCCAACTTTCGAGTACAACATCTATCATGCCAAGGAGGCCTGGCCCTCCTGCGCAGACGAGGTGACCCCGGGTGCGCTCGCGCCTGTCACATGTCGACGACATCGCTTCGAGGGGTTTTCGATTCCACTAGCCCCTAGGATTTAAGATCTGGTCGTTGAACTCTGCCCTTGTGTTTGAGTGTACGGAGCGTATGCGGTTAAATGGTGAGCATTTTCTTGATGTCGGTGTTATTGATTGAGCATTGAGCGAAGGCTTCGTCGTATTTCGTGGTATGGGCTTGTGGCCGAGGTATAGAGGGTTCCACCGAGTGTGGACGGGCATAGAGCATGTTGATGCCCGGATGGTTATAAGCTACAGGTGCCAATAATGTTAGTATAGCCCCAACTTACTAAGGACCCTAGGCAGGCTAGCAGTTTTGGAGCCTCTGGTGTACATGTATACAGTGTTGTGGCAGGCCATGAAAGCATGGCGCAGGCGGTACTACCAGCCCCCATGTTACGTTTCTCGGTGAACCCCTAGCTCCTGTACGTCAATGCTAGAGAGCTCTGACAACTGACGACTGGAGCTGGGTCCAATTTGCGACAGATACTGCTGTAACTTGGTTCAAGGGGACTATACGACTGCTAATCAGCAAAAGTATTGAGTGTTTAGCATTTGGAAAACCCTCACGAGTTCGAGTGCACGACTTTGGGATTTTGGGGCCTGCACTCGAACAGCGACAATTTTTGCTGTGGACAGCTCATTGAGAATCTCTTTCCTCGGAAGCACACGTTGCTTGGCACTGCAAATTCATAGAGGGGGCGGCTCTGGGGAAATCATCGCTCATAACTTTTCTCAGAAGTTCACTGAGCGGCTAAGGAACACGGATTTGGTATGAATGCCCCAAAACCAGCAGAATGACATGCATCATGTGTAGAAACCCAACGGAGGGTCCTTTCCTTGTTAGTAAGGGAGAAAATGTTAGATTAGTGTACAAACGGCAAATGCTTTGAGACCAGGTATTTTGCATATAACGTGAATAATGGCGGAGCCGAACAGCAAGACTTTGGGGAACTTTGTCCTATTTAGCGCTTGGTATCCAGAAGTCCTGGAAAATTGTTTGCTAAGGACATGAGCTTGGTGCAATGTTTATCCAAACCATAACGTAAGAGGGAGGACCAAAGGACGAAATCAACTAAAAAAATTCTCGTTTGCATTGCATTTTGCGTGCGAACAATAGCAAATTATTGCTTCTTGACACATCTGAAATGTTTTTGATGCGACGTGATGAGACTACATGATAACGGCGCATGCAAGCAAGGTTAACATAACATCACAAACGCTTCTAAAAAATTTTTTTAGACAGTCAAGAATGTCCAGCAGCATTCTCGAAATGAAACACATTCTCAAAGACAACACAAACACGTTCTCATATGCTGTGTATTTTGTTTGGAAAGTTGAAACAACAGTAAAGTACGTTAGCCTAAAATCTTGTGAGCCCTCTTGCATGCTGCATTCCTTTGCGGTAGAGAAAGAGCTCCAGACTATTTACTGTATTCTTTCAATCTCTTGTTGCTTCATAAAAAATGAGATTGCAGAATAAAGCTGGATTATTACCCATAGATATATCAACCGTGGATGGATATTATTTTAAAGCAACGCTTTCGCTTTGCAAGTGGAAATATGTTTCTGTTTACCAAATAAATTGTTGATCTAAAAGTTAGTCGCGAAATAATTCAAAAGACGTTTTGGATAACAAAAACAGAAAAAATCGAGGATGCAATATTGAGGCGGCATTGCTTTCTCTAGTGTCCAATATCAAAGAGAGGCCAGTTTCATAGAAATAATCTAACTCTAAAAAGAACTAATCGTTGAAGAAACTTGCGGTGTGACATTTGTGCCTATGTTCGAAGTCCGGCAATGCTTCCATTTCCTATGTTAGGTCTCGCCGCACAAAGGACAATCATAACTATGATAAGAGTTTTACGTTTGTGTGTGTGTGTCTGTCTGTAACGAAATTCTTAGAATGAGTCGCAGACAAGGTTTCAAGCCGCAATTCTTTGCACAACATACGCCGTCAATATCTACATCCACCAAAAAGCACGAGCAAATCGTAGAAGTGGACCCCTCAGAAATTGAGCCTCATATGGAACCACTCAGCTTCTGGCCCGCAATGTAGCTCGCGGTGATTCTTTTCCTCACGGCAACTATCGAGCCATAAAATAATCCAGAACCGATTCAAATTCGCGTTCATTCTTCTGCGGAAAATTTCATCCAGGCGAAATCACCGATCTCATATGGAGTAGCTTTTGGAATGAGTAGTTGTTTGAAATCTGTTTAGCATGCGCAGTGAGTTTCAATGCCTTTTATCATATGCAAAAAAGAGTAAGGCCGATAAATAGCAAAACCCATGCAAGCCTCTGCGAAGCAGAGGGGACGCATCGGTTATCAATAAAGCGAGTCAGTTCAGGTGATTTGAAGGGAAGGACTCAGTTAACGGTTCCACCAGATGAGTTTAGCTGCTTTCGCGTGGTATAAGAATGCAAAGTGAAGTCGACCGTCCGCCTAACTGTCGCTACCAGGTGACTCACTCCCGTAAGCTTCCTTTCAGATGGGACCTGAACCTAACGCAGGTAGCGGGAAAAGACGAGACCGAGGGAATATCATTGTAAATTATACCTGAATGACTTACAACAAACTAAGTTCAAACCGAAGATGTAGAAGAAAAACGAAGCAGTGCAGACTGACGCCTTTAGCTTCGGACTAGTTCACGCGATTTCATCGCCTCGCAATTTTCCCAATAAGACAACTGCTACGAGCCAATCTCATGCTGATCCGAGGGACTGTAGATCCGCCCTTAGCTGGGGATCCCTCGATTGGAGCACGGATCTTGTTTGGAGCGCCATCTCTTAGCGCTCGTTTTTAACAGCATCTTGACAAGCAGGATTTGTTTTCAGTTCTTTGTAACTCTCATTTGCGGTCCCTCACTACTGTGAGAGATGTTTTGTATCCTAAGCACTACATTAGGTACGCTCCAAAATGCTGTAGACTATGAACAGTGGAGACACAGTCTACCTAGTTCAAACAAAAATTCAATATCACGAATTTTGCTGAAAGTTTTCTTTCGGGGTTTATTTGACCTGCAGATTAGGAAATGATATTCATTTCGCATGGTATGGCCTTTGCCGTGTAGGTAAGGGTCTCAGATCTCGCTGGAACTTTGCACGGGGGGTCATTCGGCATACTATCACTAATACCATGTGCATTCTTTGAGATAGGTCGATGTAACTTTGCCCTAAGAGTTTTGCAGATCACGGATAAAAATTCGTTCGTCATGGTATCGCCTTAAGTTATAGTGGGGATGCAACTTGGGGACGTAGTCGCAGATTGGTGTGGAAATTTGCCTAGAGCGACTAGTCGCGACCTTGAGATTTGAAGAAAGAGTTGCCTTTTTGCTCTTGAAGACCCTTTAGCAAAGTTACAGCAAATATGCGGCAACCGGTCGAATCGTATGGAACTGAAGGGGGGTTGTCTGACCTTCTGTTCGCATATATTGCGCTCATCTCGCATAATACGGCTTTGTGGATTTTTGAGATCTAAATTGGTCTAACAAGGGAAGGATACATAGTCGAAATGGCGTCTATATAAAATGTACCCTATCTTATAAAGCATGCAATGCTGATTACAAATCTGCTTGGAGAGTTATGAAAATTTTCGATACGAAAGTCCGAAAGCGAGGCTACAAGCATTCAGAACCTTGATCCGTGAGCTCAGACGGGGCCATGTTTACTACCAGGGCTTTTATGCAATAAATGCCTCCAATCTAACAAACCCATGTCAGTCATTACTCCTTTCAAGTGCCGAAACTAACTCAAGCCTGTTTTTTACCTTAGACAAATCATCAAATTTTTACCTCAAAAGATTTTCAGAACTCCCCTCCCAAAAGCGCTTTGCAGGTAAGGAAAGCAGAATTGTAATCAGCGTTTCATGCTCTATAAGATAGTATACATTTCAATGGAAACGCCACTTCGACCAAGTACCCTCACCTTGTAGAAACCAAAAAAGGGGTCTATGTATATGCTTTATCATGACCAATGCAGCCAAGTACGTGACTGCCCTCTCACCGCACCTCCACACCGTAACTTCACCAGGCCTGCTGTGCGAATAGTGCACAATTTTTGCGATCAGCGTGTCGAATGCCCTCTGGACGAAGTACCAGAAAAATCTAGGATTTCGAACTTATGCGTATACACGCCGTAATAAGGTGCTAGCGTGACAGATGAATATGTTATTTGTGAGAAACATGCTAGATAACCTCCACTCCCCTCCCCCCCCCCCCCCCACATACACAAGGTTTCAGTGAATTCGGAGATTTTAATTAGGGGTCGGCTGGAATACTAGTAAAAAATCTATCATGCGAAATGAACGCGATTTATGTGATTAGCGCGTCAGATACCCCCTCATGCCCAGAATTCCAGGCAGATCTTCGCTTTCTGCCCGTACACCCAGTGTAACTCCGCGAGAAGGTATCAAAACTTAGAAAAGTAGGGTATCCGTAATCACGTATTGGAGAATTTCTTGACAAAGTTCTGAGCAAATTTGTAACGTTTTTCGTATTGGATTGCTGGAAGTGGACTGATCAAATCGCATGTGTACTGGGGAAAGCTCGTATCACAAAATGTCGATATTCCTTCCAGCAAAGATTCGCAGTGCTGTACCGCTGATTTTCCCATCGCTAGCTCGGGCACAAGCGTATTCAAGGCATACTAATGCTAGGTAACGAACATGCTGAATCAAATTTCAACGATCTTCACGGCTTTCAGCCGAACAAGGCCGTTCGATGACGCCATTCTGAAGAGTAGCTAGCTCAGCGTTCAGAATGGCTTCGCATCCAAGGCGGATCAATCGAAGTGTAAAGTCGCCGCATTTGCCAATACTCGTTTAGTTAAAAAAGATGTTTTTAGAGTTTGTATCGAAAAGCGCTCTTTGATACCACATCCTGAGTAGATGCTAGGAAGTGCAAATGGAGTCCTAGAGAGCTTAAACAAAATGTGCTTGCCAAAATCCCTGAAAAGGACGAGGAGTAAAGGATATTCGTCGACGACAGCCCCGTTTGGTGCATTCACACCACAAAGCGTGTGCGTTTCTGGAACGGTTCCAGCTTTACAGTATGCTGCGGCGCGCCAGGAATATGCACTTCGCGCCATACTTGTCCTATAATTTCCAATCCATCTTCTTGCCTGCGATCGGCAATCTTGCTTCGATTACGCAATTCGCTCCGCTGTCAACCATTTCGCTGCGTAGAAATCATAGATTTTGTTGCCTGAGTATCATTTGTTTTGCATGTGGTCTGCTCGAAAGTGCAAATTGGATGACAGCATCGCTTTTACGCAACATTGGACTCCACATCCACGAAGATGAACTTCCTGTGAGTTTTTTGCTTGGTTTTGATGTGTTGAGCCCTCCTTCCTTACTGATGAGTTCCGGGGAGGGCTCCTTTCCATTTTTGATTAGTTCTTCGCCATTTTTTCCGTCTAAGGAAAGGAACGAAACGGAATTTTTGATTTTGTTGTTTTTTTGTTTAGTTTTTTTGGCTCGTTATTAGATCATACCTTTTTTTGTTGTTGCGAGCCATACTTGTCCTATAATTTCCAATCTCATCTTCTTGCCTGCGATCGGCAATCTTGCTTCGATTACGCAATTCGCTCCGCTGTCAACCATTTCGCTGCGTAGAAATCATAGATTTTGTTGCCTGAGTATCATTTGTTTTGCATGTGGTTTGCTCGAAAGTGCAAATTGGATGACAGCATCGCTCTTACGCAACAGTGGAATCCACATCCACGAAAATGAACTTCCTGTGAGTTTTTTGTTTGGTTTTGATGTGTTGAGCCCTCCTTCCTTACTGATGAGTTCCGGGGAGGGCTCCTTTCTATTTTTGATTAGTTTTTTGCCATTTTTTCCGTCTAAGGAAAGGAACGAAACGGAATTTTTGATTTTGTTGTTTTTTGTTCAGTTTTTTTGGCTCGTTATTAGATCATACCTTTTTTTTTGTTGTTGTTGTTACTTTCTGCTGGACTTCTCATACTTGCCTAGGGATTTGTGTTTATTGTTTATCAATGTTCATTGCAAAAGACCAGGCAGTGCTCATTGTTCATCACTAATCGTTGTTCATCACGTTTATTGATGACCAGTGCACTGCTCAGCGAGGAACATTGATAAGCAATCATAATGTTTATTGTATCAGGTCCTACTGCTTATTTAACAAATAATAAAGACTGAGGGACTATCATAGGTACTCACTAGGCGTGGGTGTCAGAAACTATGTTGCACTATATCCATTTTGAGGCAATTTTCTTAAGCAGCGGACTATTACCCTCAATAGTAGCAGTAGGACCTGATACAATGAATGTCCGAGGAGCAGGTGCTCATTAGACTAACATTTCTTTTCGATATCTAATTACTGTTGTTCATGACTCATCACCTTAGTGCAGAGGGGTAGAGCGAGACATCAAAATTACTCTTTTGCCTGCTTCATCTGGGAGTTTTTTTTTGCTGAATACATCACATATACGAACATACACGTTTCATTTGATGTTACAATGTAGGAAATACTACTTTGTACTGCAACTTTGGTCTATAACAACTGCTACTTTGTACCACAAACTATCACTCCAGTTCATCCTCTTGGTCTTCTTCCTCTTCGACTTCTTCAGAGGATTCGTAAGTATCATCCGACGAACTCTCCTCTGCGCGGTCAATTTCTTCCTTGGAACGTGCTGCAGCTTCTTCTTTTCGTGCAAACCGGAACCAAGCTGATGTGAACGACGGAGGTACGCTACGCATCCATTCCACTGCCCTTGCTCTTACCTAATGCTTGATTTTTTGCTTGAATTGCACTGCCTTTACCACTTACCGTGTCGATTTTATCCGTAACTTTACCATACTTAGTTAAATGAGCCTTCAGCTGGCTCCAACATTTTTCGATGGGGTTGAAGGTGCAGTGGAACGGTGGCAGACGTATCAAGTTGACTCCTAATTCGGCACACCTGCGATCCACAGCATACTCTCGAAGTGCGTCTCGACCCCCTCTGGCCTCTATGTAGTCGTGAAGCTAAACTTCTCAAAATAACGGTTAGCATAAAGATAGGAAAATGTCACCTGATCCAGAAGGACGGCTTTTGTAACATTATTTCTCACTGTGACACCCTTCGAGGACAAGTATCCAGCTATTTCTGCTTTGGTCGAACTGGTGCTGGGTATTTTTGCAATCTGTCTGCTGTGATAGGATGCATTATCCATGATTAGTGTAACTCGTTTTTCTCCTGCCCAGTTCTTCATGTGGGGGATGGAGTGCTCTAGCCACTCTTCAAAGAGCTCATGATTCATGTCTTCGTGATAATCATCACGCTCATCCCTTTTACCACAGATGACCATTCTTGTGCATCCTGGTATCACTCCGTCCTCCGCCATCGCCCCGATCACTATTGCCCTGACACCCTTATTTTTTCCAACGCTCCTACCACATGAATATTTTTCCAGCATCTCTTTCGGTGCGAATCTCGGAATGTTGTTGTCATTCCATCCTCTTGGTTTGACCATGCCGGAGAAAATCCAAGTTTCGTCGGTGTATATTAGGCAGTCTCCGTGCTCCCTAGCCTCTTCGATCAGTTGCAGATATTTCGAGCGCTTTTGGATCAAATCAGCTCTTTGATAAATGACTTTTTGATCATCATTCATTCTGTAGGAGAACCCTAAAGCTCTGACAAGCTCATATAGGGTGGTGCGCGACATGCAGAAGTTGTTATATTCTGCTTGGAGGAGGGAGTGAAGCTCAGTTATAGTAACGTCTTCTTCGTTCCTAAGTCTTCCGTGTATAGCTTGCTTTACCTTCTCGCCCCATTCCTCTCCATATTTGTTGAGCGTTCTTTGGCGTCTTTGTTTTTTAGATAGTGGTGGTCTCCTGCTTGCTCCAGACCTTTTTGCGGCTTGATGTACATCTTCTGGAATGCGTTTTACTACGTCTTCAGACACACCACATGCTGAAGCCGCCAATTTTCGAGGATGTTGGAATATGACGCGTGCGCACGTCCCTGCCATTGCTACTTTGAGTTCCTCGAAAAATTCTCTGACTTTGCGAATTATCGACTTTGCTTCCGCTCCGTATTTTGGACAAAGGCGAGACGTTCTTAACAGTCTTCTGCTCTCTATCTCAAAAAGCTGACTAGCACACCGTCCTTCACAAGTGGCGCCGCTGCCTTGTCTATCGCAATTGGGATTCTGAAACACGCAATTTTTGCCATTTCCTTTTTAGAGGGGACGTTCGTACGGCGCGGAGTTTCCAACTGCCATCACGAAAAACAATTTGAATTATCTGGCGATCTGCTATGTTTGCTCCACAAGATACCTGGGGTTCAATACTCGCTGAGTGCGTTCAAATGCCAGTCGGCAATAACGATCCGCGCCTTACGACCCAGATTCCCTCTTGAGTTTGTTAGATTAGTATGCAGCTTTAGCACTACCTCTTTCAGCTACAAAGCAATGCGAATGTGGTGATAAAGATCTTAGGTAAGCAAAAAACATTTTTATGTGTGTGTCAGTGCAGAGTCGCAAAGGTGTAGAATCCTTTGAGGTTCTTACACTTCACGACCTCACACCAACGAGACCCTTCTCCGAGCAGTCTTCAACATGACTTACTTGATGCAGATAAGAATATAGTGTATAGTAGAATATAGTAGAATATAGAATATCGAATATAGCAGAGGTAGCAGACAGTGAATAAATACAGATTCAATAGATGTAATAGTTGATAGTATAGTTGAGTATGATGTGAATGATGCCGTCATAAGGTCTTTACAGCGTGTGAATAATGAATTGTGAGTAGTGTGCCGAGTATCCGAAAGGCTGAATCTAGAAAAGCTTATGGTCGTACCCTAAATACGGGACGAAACGATGTTTGTCGGACAACGCTGAAGCCAAGAGCAGATTGAGTGGTTGTGTTCGCACCGCAGCTGATGTGACCTGGCGAGCCCTATAGAATGCTGAAGTGTGACTAAGGATAAAAAGTAAATAACACAAATATAAAGCTTACGGAGCGGAGCTTTTTCGCAGTCGCGATGATATTCGGAACTTTCATCTCCACGAGGGGCTGCCGCTGTAATGTATTTTTTGCCAATTATTCTGCTACTTGAACTTTCTTCAAGAAAGTTAAAGCGACTGCACAATGAAAACTGATGGTGTAACTAAGTGGTAAGGGGTACATTTAGCAACAATACGTAGTTAGAAATTACTGTTTAGTTTCCAAGCAATGAAAAAGCAAAAACACGTAAACAACTTCAAAATTCTAACCTGTTCCTCGTGCGATGTCAGTGGAGTTTCCTAAACAAATGAAATCAACAAAGTATGGAGAAAGATAAAAAAAACAAAGTAGGTGTTTCGCCTCTCAACCCTAGACACCATTATTTAACACCAATTTATCCCTCCTCGAGGCTCGTCAGTAGGGTAGGAGGGATATATAACATAATAAACAGAATGGAAAAGAAGGAAAGTAACTCACCTGTCTAGAACGCAGTAGCGCAGCGGTGACTTTGATGTCTCTGACGCAGAACTAAAACAAACACTTGCATGGACTGATTTGATGGCAAATAGGAGACCATTTTAAAACATTGAAACAAAACCTGCACTTTCTACCATATGCAGAAACACTACGTGTTATTATTCAAGAAAAAACTCACTCTTTTGCCTGAACCGGCTTGAGGAGACGGCACCACATAAACATCCTATAAAAATGGCCAGTCTGATAAAACACTAATATAAGACATCATACCTGTACATTCGCGAATCGTGAGCTGCACCCTTCGAGGTTCTGAAATGGATTTGTGGAAGCAAGAGAAAAGAATTCTTGAGTCGCTTGCAAACCTCTTTATTTTCCGCCATCTTACGATCCACCAAGCTAGAACTTGTAGAAAATTTCACGGTCGAGTAAGCCTGCAAGATTATTGGGATGAACATGTGTATTGAATGAAAACTACGAAGAAGAAATCACGAGAAACGCTTGCAATGAAGAGAAAATTCACAAAAAACGCTTGAAACGGTCAAGGAGGTTATAGGACGAACACGCCGCAAACTGCATATTCCTGGCGCGCCGCAGCGTACTGTAAAGCTGGAACCGTTCCAGAAACGCACACGCTTTGTGGTGTGAATGCACCAAACGGGGCTGTCGTCGACGAATATCCAATAGCTATGGTGCTCCAAACAAGATCCGTGCTCCAGTCGAGGGATCCCCAGCTAAGGGCGGATCTACAGTCCTTCTGCTGATCCTCTTGCATTTCGGCTGTGATATCCGACACGACTATGACTAATATCACAACCGAAATGCAAGGTGATCATATGCAATGGGCTCGTAACAATGTCTTGTCGGAGAATCGCGAGGATGAAATAGCATGAACTGTGGCCGAGGCCTTGGCAAGACTTACCAGCTGCGACCACATCTCTACTGCTGCACATATCAGGTTCGTGTCACTGATTGGCGAGCGCGTGCTGTTTCTTACACGCCCATAAGCAGCGTTATTAGTGTCATTATCATATGACAGTGCGTCACCTCGCTTCGCAAAAACTCACACTTCCACTATTCAAATGTTTTACTCATTCTCGCATAATGATGAAATGAAATTCACCGCCCAATGCTGACTATCACGAATAAAATGTAAACAACTATTAGGTTGTTGCATAAGTTCTGTCCGATTTGAATTTTTTGAGTTCAAAATATCACAACTTCTTTAAAAGTCAATTTTTTTCCAAGATCTTAGTTTCCGTGTGTTGACCAATTCCTTGGCTATCAGACACATATTAGAACTTGCGCAAATCCTCGTTAAGGAGGAAGCAAAAACTTAAAAACTTCGCTACGTTTCTCTTCAGACTTGTCTTTTTTGACATGGCAACGCTCCCTTATGAAAATTGATAAACATCTTTTCTAACAATGGATAGATAGAGAAAATTTCGCAGATTATTGTGCAACATAAAAGAGTCCATAAAGCCTGCGCTGCCGAGAGATTTTTTTGATCGAGCAAAAAAGAAGCCACTTTTTGACCTCGTTTCAGCACATGTATGCATGCCTATTTAGGTTTGTAAAATTTACAACTGACGTAAGCGCCGAACAGGAACTAGTGTATGGGCCCTGCTAGCTCTTGCTTTGCCCTAGCATCTCCAACTTTGAGCTTACTTTAATTTGCAGAAAGTTATTGCTTGTAAAACATCTATACAAAAAATTAATGTCCAACGATAAATTTGACTAGAAAAACTTTTTCTTCATGGAGCCGAACTTCTGCATATACCAGCCTTCTACACCCTTATTCCGCAGCCAATGAAAGAACATGACTTGAAGTGCGCCTTGTGGAGATTTTCTCGCAAGAACATGTTTCTAATGTGAGAACGTACCTCGGTCACTTGGAGATTTTAGGCTTGAAATCTCCTTACACTAAGAAATTTATTGAAATTTGATATGCTTTAAAAAGCGCAAGAAAAGCACTTTCTAGTGATACTGACAATACCGCATTAGAGATGAAATTCTCTTAGAACAGCTGCTTCAAATATGAGGCAAAAAAAATCGGACAGAACAGGTTTTTTCATTGTTTAAAAGTCGCCATAAGGACAACAACCACACAGCTGCATCTTTGTACAAATATCATTCTCAAAAGCCCAAGACGTTGGCATTGACCGTCTAATAAATATATGAACTCGGAACATGAGCTTGAATTTGATAGCTTCTTTGCTGATTTGGTGCCAATAGCAGTGCGAACAATCACATTGATTGAAAAAGCATTGATTAAAACCCACATATGATTTTTTTACTGCCGAAGCAGTCGGAAGAATGTGACTCTCCATACAGTTCAAAAGATGCATTACCGGGTTTTGTGAAAAAAAAAACGCGGGCGAAGTGAGCTTGATACTCAGCAGTTGGCTCTTTAACAAAGTCGAGTAATCTGAATACGGAGTTCCTTTGAATACGAATCCGAATAAACATTCGAATGAAACATTCGAATAAAATCTATTCGAAACCTGGTTTTTTGATTATTCGAGTTTCCCGTTTTCTCAATATTCGAGTTTCGAATATTATTCGAAAATGGAAGAACCCGAATATCGAATTTTAAACACGAATATATTCGAATGTTTTATTCGAATGATCGAATTTCTATTCGATTCGGACCCGAGTATAGTGCAGTAAGCTCGAAAAAATTTAGATTCGATTCTAGCAAATGTAGATGCGATCCTAGAAGCCAAAAACTGAGATTTTCAAGCTCGAAATCCCTTAACTCAGTGGAGACGCAACGAAACAGCTCGAAATTTTTAGGAAAGAAAGTAGGAGGATGGCGTCGTAATGTAGCAAATTTGCAGCGAGCAGGCCTCCATAGCAGCGAAAGAATTTAGATGCGACCCAGGTACGACCCCCCCCCCTTTTTTTTATTTTTGTTGCCATATATGAAATTTCAAAAAAAATCCACAGGCTATGAAATATAATCAGATTTTGCACAACTGTAGCAGAGCATCTTCAAAGCACAGGTAAAGTATGGGCCCTTGAAAGACATAACAAAAAAGTATTAAAAATTATCGATGGTCATCGCTGTGAGAGTTGAGCACTTTCGTTGAGTGTGTGAGACTTCAGCGATGCTTCGGAACCAGGATTTCTAGGCCAACTGTTACATTTAACATTCTTGTCACACATACATACCTGGTTTCTGAGCTTCTGAAAGTGTCTTTGAAATCTTCGGCCATACTTGTGGCCAGGAAATTCGATCCCCACCTGCACTCCTTTTTGCAGGGATTCCATACTCTATTCGGACTACCTCTCTTAACACGCCCCCCCCCCCTTCCCCCACCTTCGGTGCCTCTTTTACGATACCCCGTTGCGGCAGTCGCATCACACGCTTGACCCTACCCTGCCCAGGGGATTATTCGGCCCGCTGACGATTATCACATTGGTTTTGTACCGTAGCGTCATTTTCTCGGGTTACGGTGGGTATACGGTAGGGGTCAAAATCACGAATCGGTAAATGTGTCTTCTCCTTGTGCTTTGCTTAGGTAAAAGCCGCAGCAGGGTGCGTAGCGCGCGGTGGTGATCGTGTGTGCAAAGCTTCACAATCGTCCGAA
Source organism: Cylicocyclus nassatus (assembly GCA_958299035.1). Lineage (NCBI taxonomy): Eukaryota > Metazoa > Nematoda > Chromadorea > Rhabditida > Strongylidae > Cylicocyclus > Cylicocyclus nassatus. The sequence continues at coordinate 19,515,494 of CATQJL010000223.1, forward strand.
TCGCCGTACACCCGTTTCAGGCAGAACTAGGTTTTCCACTCGTTCGTGAACCTGCCGTAACCCAAGAGAATGACGCTTTGGTGCAAAACCAAGGTGATATTTGGCATCAGTGGGTCGAATAACACCCGTTAGGTGTACGGTAAGAGGTCAAAATACCACAGTTCGCTGCAAGGAGGGCGTGCATAATCCTCCAAAGGCTCGCCGCTTCTTCTCCAGGCGCGCCCTTGGGAGGCAATAATCGCCTTGCGCCTACCTCGCGCTTGTGTCGCTCTGTCTCGCACATTTCTGCGATAGTTCTCCTCTGGACAAGGGCCTTGTTTCTCTGGCATTAATTAGAAAGGACTGCTTGAACGAGGATTTCTCAATCATAACAAAAGATGTAGATGTGAAACTTTCATTAATCAACGTTTGTCAAACAAAAGAAAATATGAGAATAAGCTGCTGACAGGCAAATACATTCTACTGTGGCTATTAAGATATGGTGGATAAAAAGAAGCAAAAGGTATCATGTTTTCTCATCAGCGGAGCCAAGTCATGGGCATATCTTTGGAAATATACAACTTTAAAGACACGTTTACATCATTTTTTGGCAGTTCAATGGGCCCGCTGTACCTAAACTTTTTGTACGGGAACCGATGCTTTGAATGGGTATGCAATTCAGCAGGACCAGAATCAGAGCAAATTTGTTGACGAAAATTCTTTTTTAATTGGTTTCATCCAGATGCCATGTTTGTGCGAAACTTCCTTCTGGGAAAAGGTTCAAGTTTTTATTGCCAAAATGCATGCATTTTGAGCTGCAAAATTTCCCACAAAAAGGATGCAGACAAATACTTGCACGTACATCTAGCCTGATGTCATCTGTACGTTCTCCGGCCCTTTCTGGGCTACACTTCCATTAATATATACAAAAAATCCATAACTTCCATTGGAGAAACGCTTCGCAAATATAAAAATCAGCATTTCGAGTTCTATACATTGGCATGCTTCGACTTCCAAAATGCCACTTCGACTAACTGACTTTCCTGGTAAGAGACACTTAGTCTACTTTTATTATTGTTAGTTCTCACAGCTTTTTCTTCTCCTTGTTTTCATTAAAAAATCATTGTTCAAGCAGTGACCTTTCTAATTAATACTAGGGAAAACAAGGCGATTTTCCAGAGGGGAACTATCGCAGAAATGTGCGAGACAAGTGCAACACAAGCGCGAGGTAGGCGCGAAGCGATTATTGCCTCCCAAGGGCGCGCCTAAAAGAAAGCGGCGGACCTTTGGAGGATCCTGATACGCCGCCTCGCTGCAACTTGGCCCTGAGTCAAGTTGCAGCGAATTGTGGGATTTTGAACTCTTATCGTATACCTAACGTAACCCGAGAAAATGACGCTACGGTACAAAGCCAATGTAATATTTGGCATCAGCGGTCCGAATAACCCCTGTGGGCCAAGTTTCAGCAAAGCCCATGCTAAAAAATTTTGGGGCCCAGGTACTGGAATAGCGCCGCGCTGAATAGTAGTTCACTGATTAGCTCTTATTGAGTCCACTGGCTTCATTTATTCTGTAAAGAGCTTGATAGCTTCGAGAAAATCTTATCGTTCAGGAAAAGCAGTTTTCAAAAAGTCCTTTTCAACTATCAAGGTATTACTGCAGTATCATTCGTAATGAATGTTCATATCCAACAATAAAATCATTCTTTAAAATATAAATATATATTGCAATATTGCCGGCACCGCAAAGCCAGTATAATAGCACTCAAACTTACCATGGCAAAAGTAGGATTCTTTTCTAAGCTGAAACAATGTTACGAAAAACTAGAAGACTTATTGTTGCAGAAGAAATTAATGTTGTCTTTCGAAATCTATTAAATTAGAACGAATCGACTCGCACGCACAAATCATTTGAAAACTTGACTGCGGTTGATGGCGGTTTGAAGCAGCGTTTACTGATAAATCACTTTGGTAGTGCCTGTAACGCGATTGGTTAGAAGCTGGCGATGTTTCTGCAAAAAAAAAACGATCAGGAAGAAGAGAAAAGGCCAACAGTGACTTTGCGCAGATCTCGATGTTCTTGCTAGCTGTGACTGTTTAACCCTTCAATTCACATGTGTTATGGATCGAGCCTAGAATTTTGCGACAACTAGAAGTCTTGAGTTTCCATATTTATTCCACAACAGGTTTATTCCACATTTCGGAATGAGACTACGGCAAGTTGTTATGGGAAAGAGAGGATGCTGTTCGCAATCTGCTGAGAGTAAAGTGATTTGGCTTCATAAACTTAGAAAAAAAGCGAATAGCCTACAGTTAATTATTGTTGTCATTGGAATTTCTGCTAGGTTCTTACTCATTTGTTAGAAAGCCAGTGTCTAGTATAATTATATTAGACAAAAAAACTTCATGCATAAGGCTTAAAGGCACCGTCCACCCAAATTGGGGTTGGTGAGATTATGATACCTAGCAGATGCGGAGCCCCTAACTGTATGATTGCCCAACTCGCGCTGCCTGAAGTTGCTTCCGAATCGAGAAAATTGCTTCGGAAATAGCTTCAGGCCGCGTTCGCGACGCTGGCTCCTCCCCTTTCGGAGTGGGCGTGACGTTCGTCCCGCCCATCCGTGCGCGCCCAACCAATCACCGTACCGAAGAAATCGCTCTGCGGGTTCTGAAAACGGGGGTTTTACAAAGTTTTCGCGGATTTTCAACTTGATATTCGGAATCAGGGGTATGAGAAGGCCCTGGAACGGCAAAAACATGGAGGTCGAAATTTTGGTGGACGGTGCCTTTAAGGTATATCGCTTGCGATTTCGCGAAATTGCCACATCCTCGCGACTTGGCGATTTGCCAGATGTCTAGAGGTTAAGCATGCAAGGCTCTCAGTTGCATGGGTGCGTAGATTCCGTAAATTGTAACAAACGCAGCAAGTCTGGACCAAGCAGACTGCGTCCACGACCAGCTATGGAGAGTCGTTGAAGTGCCAAATCGCGAGGCGACTAAAATCGCGTGAGGTATGCCTTAGGCCTAAAGCGCTTTAATATGTGACACTGGGTCAGTTAAAAAACCTTGGAACTGTTTTCCAGTTTCTCCTTCAACATTGTGAGCCAAAAAACTCACACTGAGCATCGGGAGGCGCTTGATAGGCAACAAAACAGTTTTGGTATCAGCGTTCAATGCTGTATTATTTAATGTGGAAGGATTACTTCGACTTCAGCACTTCTTGCATCTAACCATAATGCTTTTTTCAAAAGTTATGATAGGTAACAGACGGTTTCCAAGTTTCTCAGAACACGATTGAAAAAGGCTCAAAGCTATCGAAACATGTGTAGTAGAGTCAGCATGCGTGAAAACTCTGTTGAACAAGTTTTTAGATTTGAAGAAGTCCCTTCAAATGACATAGCATTAGCTCCTAGAAGCTCTTACAGTAATCCCACAAAATAAATAGGTATGGGTGGTCTTCTTTTCCTGGAAATGTAAGCTGGAGTCAACCCTACGGAATGGCGCCCAAAGATTAAAAAGACATTGTGTGAAAAGAAATATCAGCGATCAAACTGTGTGTACCATTTGATTTAACTGGCTTGGCTTCGGGAAGGCGGGGCTTTGTGACCTAATCAAGGCTAGGTGACCAGAGAGCACTCGCGCGAGGGAGACGCAGGTTCGTTGCGGGGGCGAGTGGCCTTAATTAGGTCACAAAACTCCGCCTTCCCGGAGCCAAGTCAATTGAATCAAAGATTAGATTCTTTTGAGAGACCCTGTGTATGCTAGAGTATTGTTCAAATATTCAGTGCTCATCGTTTCGAATATGTGATGCTTGTCAAAACATCGATTGAAAAACTGATTGTTTCTGTGACAGTCACCTTTGGATGAATATCGAGATCGATATGACCATCGAATACTTGGTTGTCAAATTATATTCGAAAGTTGAGATTTTTGAATAATCGCCAATGGAAATTCATTCGAAATCTCAGACTTTGAAATAATCAAATTTCGAATTAATCGCATTTGAATAACCAGTGCTCCAGTGCTTGTATGACCCCTCACAGCTCCAGATTAACCGGCTCATTCTAAGTCACGATCATTCGATTTGGTCCAAATTATAGTGCACACACACATTTTCTGCATCTTTATATAAAGAGGTTAGGAGCTACAACTGTTATTTATAAAGGAGGGCAAAAAGGGATTTGAGGTATTTTGCTTACCAGGGGGCCCATTCGCTATGCTGAATCCAAAAGTCTACACTGGAGAGGGCGAAAACGGCGAAAAGGGCTCTAATGCTGGAGTTTAATCACCAGGTGGGGAGTCTCCCCCACCGTGGATTCACGGTCCCAGCTTGCGGAGCGATCTTCTCAATTCGGGCAGCCCCGACATCTCCACAGGCCAAGTGCGAATGCTTGACTTGAAGTCGGAACCGAGAAGATCGCTCCGGAAGCTGAGACGTGAATTCACAGACGGGAAGACTGTGAATTCCCCGCCCATTTCTGGTTTCCCTCCTGCGTTAGAGCTATTTTTCGCCGTTTTCGCGCTCTCCAGTGTGCATTTTCGGATTCAGCATAGCGAATAGGCCCTGGTTAGCACAAAGTCTCAAAGTCGATTTTTTGCGCGGACACTACCAGTAAGAATACTTTAGTTGAGAAGCCAGTCCGCACGTAGTGATTGCGATTGCACTGCGCTGAGCTGTCGCCCTTATTGTTAGATGCATTGCATGTACACACAGACAAACAGGCATTCAGCTTCATATATTTATAAGATGGAACGATGCACTTTTGAATCTTTAAAGAAATATACGGGAACAAAGGACTGCTAACTAGCCAACCACCACTACCTTAAACATATCAACCACAGAACTATTCGGGTAACGCCATAGCATGGAATGCATCTTCGAATCTTACTCTGTTTAATTCGAGCTATTAGTCCACGTCGTCTAAATGTGAGCTACTTGGCTGTGCTCCACCAAGCTCAACTTCTTTCGCTTGGATTTCGTTGCGAATCTGCACGGCGAGATTACGAGGAATGAGCTCGAAATCTTCCATTAGCTTCTCCTGTCAACGGAGTTGATTGTGGAGCTTCAAAAACGACGAAGACATCGCAAACTGAGATACCTACCACTAATGTCGGGTTGCTGTCAGAATCCGGCTTAATAAAGCGCCCTTCTCCAATTAATCCATCTTGACAAATTACGAACCTTCGATTGGGGAAAACACACACACGTTCATTCAAGGTCATAAGATATCTGAGTATACAAGGAAGCTCGAGAGGTAATGAAAGAGATGCGCAGGCATACCCCGATTCCACCCTAGGTATATTTCTAAGCGTAAACACAGCTTCGTTAGATGTGACTACTACTGCACCAATGTCGAAAAAATTTGTTAAACCACCAACGATATCAGTGGAGCGCACCTCACCATTCTGACATCTAATTGTAGAGACCTGGAAGATGAATGGTATAAGGCCCTGCGTGATCGCGAGAGTCGGTGAGTTTGCGACCATTGCACGCGCTGAACTTTCTCAGTTACCTTTTTCCTTTGCTATCAGACTTCCGATTACCTAGAACGGTTTTTAAAAGTACGGGTTTGTTTGAGTGTTTTGACGCCTCGTGGCATCCTGCATGTGCAATGGCCGCAAATGTCACCAACTCTCGCCATCACGCAGCCCTATAAAACGACTCGTAAATAAAAATATCAATTTCAGTTTCGAAACCAACCTGGCAAATTACAGTCTTAGTATATGTGAACTTGCTTTTCCGCGGTCTGGCTCCATTTATTAATTGTCTCAACGGCTCAATGTCGCTAAAGAAAGCGATCGAGTGCAAATCTCTCATTATGTCGAAGAGTCATTTGCAGCTTGATATTTGATTGATTGGCATCGGATTCGTATGCACGGATCACAAACAACTATGGCATTACCCCTTGCGTTCTGCAATTTTCGGTTTACCGCTAGATTGGTGGAGAGGAAAAATGGGATTAAAGAGGATATTTCACTTGCAGTAAAACTACCACAGTGTCAAATATTCTGCAAGAGTTGCTTTCTCAAGGTTATTTGCATATTGTTCACAGATGTCTTCTTCTATCTGTCACTGCAGCTTTCAAGAAAATAGTTTCACGCAAAATTTCCAAGAGCTGCTTAATTTTTATTCCGCATAAAAAACTAAAATCCGAATATGTTTCTTCTCAAAGCTATTTGTTTATCAAAAATTTCAAAAAAATCACTTATCGACAGAACAGAAGAAGGCTCTTGCATGTTAACCACCTAGACTTCCAGAAACCGCACAACAAGCATGGCACTCCGGAGTGAACTCGAATTTACAGGCAAGCATAGCCGCACAAGTATTTATGTACAGTTTGTATCAATTACGTAGTCCCTTTCGCTTATGAAGTACGCATTCGCAACGCAAGGGAGACTTGCGTGCGAACCTCCGATCGACAAGGCCAATTCGCAAGCCTAAGCTATACGCGCGCGAAGCCTGGTGTGACGGTTGTGCTTAACACGTTGACGAACAAGCCATTTTTGACCACATCAAGATCGACTGATGATCTACGGCTGCGGTTTGGACTGTTCAACAGCTACCGCAATGCCGTGTGTTCCATATGACAACCAAGCCACAAGTGTTATCACTGCATAGAAGTTACCTAAGAACTTTTCGTTTACACGTGATAAATTGATGCACGAAAGTGCTAAAAGGTGGTCTGGGCGTGCATACGCGCGGATGCACACGGTCGTCAACGTGTTAAAGGCAGTGGCTAGGCAAATCTGAATCTAGTCAAATTTGCGCTTACCTGGAGTTATCAATGCGCTGATCCCAAAGATCCACTTTTGTAAGCTTGAAAACGGCGATAACAAGCGTTTTTTAATGCCCTTCCCTTTGAAATTGAACGAGTGGAGCAAGGCCGATCACGCTACGTTGCAGGACCCAATGGTTATAGCGTTGCGACGGGCAGCCTCCAATGGTGAAAAGGAAATTGCCAACTCGTCCAGATGCGTGTAAGACTGGCCTGCGCGTTTAAGTTTGAGAGCGATTTTCTCGGCAGGGAGAGCATACTGTGCAACCGGGATTGCGCCGTTTTCATACCTGGGCGATAAGGAACCTGACGCGTTAAAATCCCGAGTTGTTGGATTTTGCCGATCCACTGCCTTTAAAGGCACGGTTCACCCTAAGTTGAGGGTGTTGAACTTTTGTTAGCTTGTAGTGGTAGGGCCCCCTATCAATCCAATCCAAGTTGCGGCGCAAAAATGCCGCTTCGGAAGCCAGAAAATCGCTTCGGAATGGCGAAGATGCACGAGGACCCCCATCCATGCCCGCCCATTTGTGCGCACCATCCAATCACCGTTACGGAAAGCCGGCTGTGGGATTCTCTGAAACGGGGATTGTCGGGGTTTTCGCGCATTTTCGACTTCATATTCGGAATCAGGGACATGAGAAGGCCCTGAAACGACAAAAACGTAAAAACCGAAAACCTGGGTGGATGTGCCTTTAAAGGCACATCCACCCAGATTTACGGTTTCCTCTTACAATTAATTTCATTTCAGGACTTATCCGCTCCTCTCCTTGCCACTATCGGAGGCAAGAGTTCGATGTAGATATCGTTGAATCATCTGTAACACAAAAGCAGCGTACGGGCAAAATTTCGAACATATCTAATTTTTCCGCTTACCTGGGCTTATTCTTCCAGCTGATTCCAAACATGCAGCTTGCAGAGTACGAAAATGTCGAAATTGGGCTATTCCAGAAGCTTCTGATTTTGAATATGGACGCTTGGCGCCGAGGTTAAGACGCAGATTCGTGGTGGGACTCTAAGTTTTGTCTGTGTGCGATATACCCTCGATATCAACCCATACGTCTTCCCTCAACTTGACGTGGATTACGTGGATTGATGAAGCGCCGCCTCGCTTTGAGCTTGCGCCACGTTAAGGATGCAACTTTGGCATGGTGTTGGCAACGAGAACAACGTGTGAAAGCCTGTGCCACTTTGTTTGAAGCACCACATTACGTTAAACGATGCGCCCGCAAAGTGGCGCAAACTCGAGGGAAGGACGAGCCGCGGGCTTAAAGGGCCTCTCAGGCCCGTCCGCGGACTTAATTTGGGGGGAGGGAGGGGCGTGGCCGGGATACGGGGCCTACCCGCGGCCCTTCATTCACGTCATTATCATTGTATTGGCAAAGCCGCGGGAGGAAATGTGCTCATCGGCTCAACTGCGGCCCTTAAAATGATGGGGCGAAACATTGCAGCGGCTGAGCTGCGGACTAAAATCTCTGCTACATGTTTCGGCCGAGACGAGGCCCATGTCAAATGAAGGCCGCGGGTCGGCCGTAGTCAGAAGTAACTATCACATGTTTTAAAACATTACTTTTGGCAAAAATCGATAAAATCGATAGTAGTAACGGGCATTTTCAAAAATGGTTATCATAATCGTAATCAGCATGTTTGCTTACCCCCCTGTGCCGTAGTTCGCAATTTGCAAATAATCGATAGATTTGGTAGAAGTAATGTTTATTTTCATGAAGGATGCTGATACGTGATCAACATCCAGGATAGTAAACCCCTCTGCCAATTCCCGGCCCAGCTCAGATTTTGCAAAATCGGTAAAACTCCTTCAGAGTGAGGCCGTTACCAACCATCCCACAATAAATTTTCGATACTTGAAAACGGACACGAAGGCCACCATCGACCACAAAAACACCATCGGGGACCTACAGACAGCATCAACAACACGCAAGCACCACCAACATACAGACAAGTACACCATTCGGTTCTATATATAAAGAAGGATTGAAGTTTTTGACATGTTGCTTCTAATGGGGTTGCATGACACCTTAAGGCCTGCTGATTGCTCCAGACCCTCTGAACTGCTTCTAGATGGCAGATACCTTCCAAGACATTGCAAAGTTTTGGCTTTGTTTCCCAAATCTAAATTTTTTTCACTGACCTTGCACCACCCACAAGAAAGAGGTACCCCTGCTAAATACTGTGCACTTTATGTTGCTCCTTCGACTACTTTGCTTTCAAGTTCCAGCTTAGAGAATGCAATCATTCAAAAATTGTGTTTTCATATGTCAACTTCATAGTCATACAGAGTGTCCCAAAAAAATGTGAACACTATTTGATCGTTAACACGTTGACGACGAGCCATTTTTTTGAGGTCTGTCCCTGTGGACGAGACGTTTCCGTGCATCCCAACGCCTGGCCGCATGTATATGCATGCATTCATGCACGAAATATAATGTGCAAGCCCCGCCCCCATGTGAAGCCCCGCCCACTTGGCCAAAAATGCCAAAAATTGCCTAAATTTCAAGAATTCATGCGATTTCCGCCACTTTTGACAAATGGGCGGAGCTTGCCACTTAGAGGGCGGGGCTTGCGCGACGGTGAGCGGGGCTTGGCCATAGGTTGCTTGAGGTCTTTGCGTTCACCTACGGCCTCAACCATGCTTTATATGAACAAAAAGGGTCCTTGTGAGAGGCATGGGAGTGGGCGGAGTATGAAAGGGGCAGAGCTAATAAATGAAGTACATCTGAGCCTATGTTGATTATATGAACAAATACTGAGAGGATTGGACAGATAGTATTGGCCGCCGCGCACCATTGCGCGGCACTGTCGTCAGCGTGTTAATAACTCCGTTGCTTTCATGTCTTCCGCCGAGCTTGAGACACCATTTTGTAGAGCGTAGTTCAACTTAGGTCTACAGTATAGAGCGAATCATCAATCGCTCTTCGTTACTGTAGGATTACGGTATGAACTTTCAACATGAGGATTCAATGTGAAATATACCTTCTGAGATGTGAAATATACCTTCTGGCAAAATTTTTTTCAAAAAATCTGAAAAATCGTGTACTAAGATTTTCGCGCACGCTGATTCTACTGCACAACTTGTTACGAGTGTTTCAGTTTTCTTGACGGTGAAATCACATTTCTGACAAATGCTGGAAATTGACTTAGTACGGTTCGCCTGGGATAACCTTGAAAAAAAGCATTACAGTAAAGTGGAAATTTCAAATTTCTAAAATCAGCGGCCTCTATTATCATAGTATAAGAGTTTTTGGCTTGTTTGGTTTTGTTCCGAGACAGAATGTGGCTTCCAATGGCCTTAAATCCTTATCGAAGTTCCCACCTTAATGTTACAGTAATGAAAAGCAATCAATGATTCGCTCCATACTGTGGATCTAACAAGGGAAGGAAGGTTGGTCGAAGTGGCCTTTTGAAATGAGGTGTACACTACCTTGTAGGGCTTGAAACGCTGATTCCAAATCTATATTTGCTATCTGCTGCGGGCTTCTGGGCGAGGAGTTATGGAGGTTTTTGTGAGTGAAAATCTGAATGCAAAAATACGGTGAAATCAGTAGCACCCTTTTCCCAGTGTTCAAATGGGGCAGCAGCGAATTGGTATATTTAAATCAAGAATATTTGTTGCACCGAGTGACTAGACTACCAATTAAGCCCTATGAAAAATGTTACGACTCGATTTTAGCCTACTCTTGCATTCAGATTTTTACTCAGAAAAACCTTCATAACTCCTCGCCCAGAAGCCCGCAGCAGATAGCAAAGGTAGATTTGGACTCAGCCTCACAAGCTCTATAAGACAGTACACATCTCATTCCAAAAGACCACTTCGACCAACCTTCCTTTCCTTGGTTGTACCTCGCTCTACAGAATGGTGCCTCAAGCTCGGCGAAAGACATGAAAACAAGGGAGTTATTGATGATCAAACAGTGTTCACATTTTTTGGGACACCCTGTACAACCTTTCTTAGGTGATTTCTGCATGTTTGTCGGGATCCCCGAAAAGAAGCTTTTCGTTACAAATCCATAAACGAAACTTTTAAGATGATCTAGTATTTTGAGACAATAACCCGTTACTAGCACCTTTCTTCTTATCAAGGAACATATGGCAATGAGTGTTGTACACGTTACATTTCTGAATGATTCAGGTGTCAGCTAGGATAAGATAATCAGAAGAAAAGGTAAAAAATATGCTCTCACGCGAGAAGATTACACTCAGTGAGAAACTTTTTTGGAAACCGTTGGCTTTTGTAAAGCTGTCAGAACATAGCATACGTCTAAACGAAGACTTATTCAAAGATATACCAGCTGGCATAGCCCGACCCGCCCGGCCCTGTCAAATCACTGTGATAAAAGTCACCGTTTCTATTCTTGTACAAACTTCCTCTGTGCCCACTTCTACATGCCATTTCCCTGTCTCTGTTTCAATTTCGTAATCAGCATGCCCACTATCCTCCTGTGCTCCTCGATAAAATCAGTAAATATAATAAATATTTCTAAAAAGTATTTCTCAGTCAGCATCCTTACGAGCCCCCTCTGCTAACTCCCAACCCCGTAGCTCAAACTTTGCAAAAGATCGATAAGGGCGATCGATCGATAACAAAAGAGGGCTATGACAACCGCCCTGCCCCGAGAAACGGTCTATTTTTCCAGCTGTCACCAACTCCATCTCCAGTTTGGTGCTATGCGAGTCTTCAAAAAGTACCAGATAAAGTGCATTGGCTTACTATCTGTTTGAGGTTACTACTAGCTGAGATTGATGGCTTTTGCTGAAAAATGGACCGAAATATCTCGAATTTGTTCTAAACTGCATTTTCATGGGTTTTTGACCTTCAAAATTGCTGTTTTGAATTGATTCCAAGTTAGCAAGATTAAGCAACTCATGCAACTGCCTAATATATCTCTTTCTAAAGTTTACATACTCCTAGAATGTCATAAAATACTTATTATGTGCTATTTGGTGTCCATCTGGCAATAAATCGCGCCTCTTGACATACACCCCCTGCCCCGATGCATACATACATACCAGTGACGCCCGCGAGAATGGGTCGCGAAATTCTTGGAAGTTACTTAAGTGTTTGTAAAAATGTGCAGAGGACTTGTTTTTACGTGTAAATAATTGAAATAATTTTAAGAATTTTTAAAAATTCAAATGGCACTGTGAAAAATTTTTTTTCGGGGGCGTGCAAACATTCAGCTTTATATTGAGCTTCTCACAATACCAAGTAAATGTTAGTCAGAGGAAATACCGAAAGACCACCGTCGAGAAGTCTGCACTGTACTTTAGACCGAATCGAATAATTATTCGATTATTCGAATAAATCATTCGAATGCGAATGATTCGAAAATTCGAATATTCGAAAATCTGAGATTTCGAATAATATTCGACAGTCGAATATTCGAAAATTTTCATTTTCGAGTATTATTCGAAAGTCGAATATTCGAAATTCTCAACTTTCGAATATTATTCGATAGTCGAATATTCGATGGTCACTAATTCGATCATTCGATGTTCATGGAATATTCGAATATTCGATGAGCACCGAATATCCGAAAATTCGATAAGAATTGACTATTCGAAAATTCGAAGCATCGAATATTCGAAAATTCGATATCGACAACATACATGTATACGGGGTGTCCCAAGGGTATGTACAAACTGTCTAATCGCTGATACCTCTCATGAAGTCTTTTGCCAACCTTCAAGTAACATCCCGTAAGGATGGCTTCAGCTTGCAAATACAGCAGAAAGCAAATCGCCTATGTTTTCCTTGTTGTGTTATCACGGTATGAACTTATCATATAGAGCAACTGCGAAATGAGACATCCAAAAGAGTTTCCCCAACAAAAAAGAGATTTCAAATCTATGTAGCAGGATTTTACGTATGTTTAACTACGCACGGGCTTTTAAGCCTTTTAATTGTGCTTTCTCTTTTTTGAAAAGCGTTGGAAAACATCTGTTATGGTGTACCTGGCATAAGTTGCACAGGGCGTTACGGTTGAGTGCAAATTCTTTATATAGTGAGTGTCTTTAGAAGCCTAGTTTAAGATCGGCCCTTTTGTTTCTCATTTTTGGGCAAACGGCTCTTGATATCTCAAACCCTCCTCAGTTTTCCTACGGTAAACTACAAGTGAAAAGCGATCAATACATCGCTTCATACTGTAAGTCTAGGTTGATGTCAGCCCACAGATTCACACACTGTTGGGACCCCTGTATGTCAGTCCACAACTCTCAATGAGGATAAATAATCTTGATTTTTGAAATTCCTTTACAACCGTCACGTACGCTTTTAGGTTCTTAAAGGCAGCGTCCCAAAAGATGGGTCCGGAAATTTGTGGCGATGTTAAATTGGACCCCCTACCTAAGCGGTGACGAAGTTCGGAGCGACAAAGAGGGTCCGGTAAGCTTGAAAATTGCTCCCAAAGTGGCCCGTCTTACGGCAGACCCGAATGACGCCCGCACAGCGAATTCTAACTGCAAGGCCAGAGAACGCATAGCGCACACAGTCATGAGTGCAGGGTCCCGCAACGACTTTGCGTCTCTACCCTGCATGCATCTCGCACTCACGAGCCTACTGTGAGATCCGGGCCACTTACGGGGCAAATTTTAGGCCTGGTAGCCCCCTTTTTCGCTCCGAACATCAGTCATCGCTTAGGTGGGGGGACTACTTTAACATCGCCACAGTACCCACTTCTTGCCGGGGCTGCAACTGAACCGTTTTTTCGTTTTAAATTGAAACATGAAAAAATGTTTATACCTGAAAAAACTTATTCTGAGATGTTTTGGTCTCTCACAAGTAGTCTCACTGACATAATTTAATCGCATAGTATTCGAAAATCGAATATTATTCGAGAACCGAATAATATTCAAAATTCGAATATCGAATGGTATTTGATATTCGAATATTATTCGATTCGAAAACTTCCATTTTCGAATAATATTCGACAGTCGAATATTCGAAAATTTCGATTTTCGAATAAAATTCGATAGTCTAATATTCGAGAATTTTGATTCTCGAATATTATTCGATATTCGAATATTCGAAAAAAATTTCGAATTTTCCAAAGTATAGTCTGCACCGGAAATTGGCATTCGCGGCAGACGAGTGATTCATACTGTAGATACACCAAGATGATTTACAGTTATAGATCACACAACTTTACGAACGGGGAAGTCACTGGTTACTGATAAACACTCGCTCTTATTCATTTCAGGATTCTGGGTATTAATACAGAGGCTTTCAAAGCTTTTCCAGCAGACATCTCTACTGCATATGCAAGAATTTTGCAAATGACATAGAAGTCTTCTCCATCGTGAGCGTATGCCTGCCAAGCACCGAGCCCAAATGCGTCTTTTATGGCCGAGCGTTCTTTCAGGCGAATACCCAAAATTCCACCCGTCTCTCGCATATACAGGGTGTCCCAAAAAATGTGCACACTGTTTGATTGTAAATAATTCTTTTGTGGTGAAGTATTCCGAGAAGCTTTAGGCACCATTTTGTAGAGCGAGGTTCAACTTAGATTTACAGTGTAGAGCGGATCGCCGATATCTCATTCTTACTGCAGGCTTACTAGAAACTCGTTTTTAGCCAAAGGCCATATTTTGTTCTAAAAAGAAACCAAAACAACCTGAAAACTCTCACACTAGGCTAACTAGTGTTGCTGATTCTAAATATGAAGTTCGCAACTTTTCGTAATGCTTCATTAAAAAATTATGCGAGGGAAGAATAGCAGACGTTTTTTAAGCGTTCCTAAAAAGTGCGGTTACACCGTTTAAAAAGCTTCACAACCTTGTAAAGAGTTGGGGTATTGAACTCAGGATCCATAAAAACCCTATTACACAATATACCACATTTTTTTGAAAATTTTTGAAACGGCCGCTTTTTTCACAGTGACACCATATGTTTAAAGTTTCTACCGTACTCCTACAATAAGAATGAGCGATCGGCGACGCTCTACACTGTAAATCTAAGTTGAACCTAGCTCTACAAAATGGTACCTGTAGATTCTCGAAACACTTCACCACAAAAAGTTATTTACAATCAAACAGTGCGCACTTTTTTTTGAGACACCCTGTATATTGTTTTGCAGTGAAGGCATTCGATTTGACGAACGACTCACATTTTTGCAGAGTCTCCCACTCTACCGTGCCGGCATACTATGCATTGCTTCGTTGTAAATATCGGTCGTATCGGTCCTATTTCGGACTAGCTGCTTTTTGATAGGGTTGTTAGACTAGAATAACATCATTTTGCAGCTGGGCTCAAAAAAGCATTGTTGAACAGAGCTCATTGTTCTAGTTAACACATCTAACAACAGTATCCAAAAGCAGCTAGCCGGCAGCCAGCATCTACAGTATGATTTACTCGTCTGTCGCGACTGCCAATTTCCGGTGCAGACTACTCAAGTAGCGCTTGTCTTCCAGTATGTCCTCGACACTGACATCTGAGGACGTATTCATCATTGCTACCTTAGGGTAAAATGAACCTTGAGGTAGGATTATCACTCAAAACACGTATTCATCAATGTATCTTGAGGTAAATGCTCAAGGTTAAATCAACCTTGGAAATGATTTTATGTGGAATGGATGATATTGTCGTCTCCCCAGCCTACGTTGGGCGAAGCTTTTGCGGACATTTCAACACGTTGGTGAGCTGTCAAGCCTCTACTGCAAAATATGTTCTTTGTACTCTCTAATTTGCCACGTATATATGCTGCTGTCACACGTGGCAGAGTTGGTAACGAGAGATCACAAAAAACAATGCCTTGCAGTAGAGGGTTAACAAGTTACCAAGGTGTTAAAGTCCGCAAAAGCTCCGCCCAACGTACGCCGGGGAGACGACGATACCTTGAGTAGAATTCTACCTCAAGGTAGCCTTATCAGTGATGAATCCGTATTCATCAAACTTGATGCCTTTACCTTGAGGCCTTTACCTATACACGTAAGAAAATTGGTACTACACTTTTCCTCAATCCTATGCATATGTGTTGTGAGTGTTTTGTAACTCCTGTGAAACTGAAGTACCGAACCAGAAAAAGTCAAACACATCCTTTATTTGCTGCTACAACAGCATTTTGACCATCATACTATCAAACAGTATTTTGAGCATAGCACACTGAAACCACAAGCTTAAAATTGTATAACCCAAAAACCATCGCAAGCTCTGTATTCAAGAAAAGCCAGTGTTGACGTTCGTGTAACGCAATTCAGCCTTGATTGGTTGCTCAAATTCAAATCCAGCTGAAGTTGGATCTGAGTTGAGCAACTAAACATATATCACTCAGGAACATGTGGGTCAGCACTTCAACAGATAATAAGGTTCGACTCTAAGAATCCGAAAAAAGAGAGAAAGTTCACTAGCTTAGCAAAAAAATTCTAACCTTATGCTCTTCATTTACTTCGTTCATCCATTCAACTTCGACTCACACGTTGCCCTCTATGTATAAGTTTGTAAGTAAGCACCGGACTTCACAAAGCGTTTCATCACAAACATTCCAAAATTTTAAATGTTTTGATAAAATCATATTTTCGTGATTTGGACGTGCGTCCTCCTTAAACTCAGAAGGGCTTGAAAAAAGACTGTTATCGTCTAAGGATTATTTCATGCAGCAGTCGATTGCTGCCGCTGCTGCAGACCATTGGATGCAGCGAATGCAGTATGAAACAACTCTTGCTCATCAACAAATTAGGCAAATCCTAATGGTGAGTGTTTGCGAAGTCAGTTTTATGAAGCATGCCAAAAATGTGGAAAGCGTAGGATGCCGAACAAGCACAACATTGTTCAGGCCGGTAGGCATCGCAGCAGAGAATTTTCCAATTCAAGTAAATTGTACTTACAAGGGAAGGATACTAACTTAGATTCGCCTTCTCAGATAAGACACATATATTTGGAATCAGCTTGGAACGCTGATTCCAAATATGCTGCTCCTAGCTGCTCAGCGCTATTCTGGAGTGAGCCATGGTCTCTTTTCTATGCAAAGCTTGCGTGCTCCTCGACCTACTAATGCTACGGTGTCAACGTCTAGGTGGTTTTGCAATTGTATAATGCTCCCTTTCAAGATCGAAAAAATTAAACTGATGCTTACAACATACTAGCACTTTTTTCGAGCAGATTCTTATCTACACGCCGTCTTGCGACATTCAGAAGTTTGTTACTCACAACAGCAAGCCCACAACTTGCTTTGGAATAATGCTAAGCAGCTAGGAACAGCATTTTTGGAATCAGCGTTCAGATTCCAATTTTAATTCCAAATATATGTGTTTAATCTCAAAAGCAGAGGTGCGACAGGTGGAGCCGGGCCCTCCAAAAGTGAAGGTGGTTCCAGTTACCACTGGCCGGCCAAAAATGAAGGTGGTAGTGCCGGACACTCACCTCCCAAAAACGTCGACCGGGTGGGTGGGGAGGGGGGTTAACGTCGACTAAGCCTATCCTCCAGGTAGTTGCCGCCAGTGCGCGGAAAATAAGCAAAACAAATGCAAAAGAGATTATTGAAAGCATATTTTTTTATTTATAAAGCGGCATAAATATCTAAAATAAAGTGCTTATCAAATGGTGTATTTAGAAGTAAAGCTCAGCGGAACTGTAGGGATTTTAATAAGCAAATTTTGTTATAACGTACAGCGAAAAAAGAAGGTTGATCTAGGCAGTAACCACCGAGAACCAGAATTGCGAATAATAAATTAACATAAAATCATGCGAAATTTCCACTGTTATAAATCTGGTGGTTGAAGATGTCAGCAAATGCAACTTCATAGGATTTGAAGAGCAAGTATTGTTCTACTAGAGAGCGAAAGAACTAGGTCGATTTGAGCAGTGGCCGCCGAGAACGAGAATTTTAAAAAGTTAAGCGATTTTAGGTTACTCAATAACAGTTGACGTTTAGACTCTTATAAATCTGGTATGTGAAGGTATGCAATGTTGCGACTTCAAAGGTTTTGCAGAGTAAGAGTTGCTCTATCGGATTCTGTTTTAGCCTTACCAATCCATCGAGATACCGCCAAGATTAAGGCTCTCAAAAAACAGGTAAAAAAGCGCTTTTAGAAATTTAACAGCTCATAACTTCTTCAGAATTGCATGATTCATGTTGCGACTTCATAGGTTGGATTCTCCTCTTCAAGAGCTTTCAGATATATCGCTCTTCAAGAGCGATATATAATATGTGGGGGTTTCACGCCTTCCACGGCATATGCCCGGGGGTGGAGACTTTTTACTCCAAAGTCTCCACTAGCGGTCTCTGGCCGATACATTGACATGGGCGAGGTGGAGACTTTGGGGTGAAAAGTCTCCACCCTGGATTAGAGCCGCAAAATTCATTGAACCCCCACATATTATGTATCATCTGAGAGCTCTTGAAAATGAGAATCCAACCTATGAAGTTGCAACGTGTATCATGCAATTCTGAAGAAGTTATGAGCTGTTGAATTTCAAAAAGCGCTTTCTTACCTGTTTAAGAGCCTTAATCTCGGCGGTATCTTGATGGATCGGTAAGGCTAGAACATATTTCGATAGAGCAGTTCCTACTCTGCAAAACCTATAAAGACGCAACATTGCATACCTTCACATACCAGATTCATAGGAGTCTAAACGTCAACTGTCATTGAGTAACCTAAAATCGCTTAATTTTTTAGAATTCTCGTTCTCGGCGGTCACTGCTCAGATCGATCTAGCTCTTTCACTGTCTAGTAGAAGATTACTTGCTTTTCAAATCCTATGAAGTCGCATTTGCTGACATCTTCAACCACCAGATTTATAACAGTGGAAATTTAGCATAATTTTTTCGCTATTTTACTATTCGAAATTCTGGTTCTCGGCGGTTACTGCCTAGATCGGCCTACTACATGGGTATATGCTCTCAATACTTTCTTTTGCGTTTCTTTTGCTTATTTTCCTTCTTGCTTCAGCAAAAAATTTTTTTTACACAAAAGTGAAGGTGGTCACCCCGTGCCAGCTCAAAAGTGAAGGTAGGCGGAGACTCGGCTCCGACTATTGCACCTCTGCTCAAAAGGTGAATCTAAGTTGGTATCCTTCCCTTGTTAGAAGCAGATAGAAGGAACTAGAATTGTTGAATATGTAAACCTATCCTCTCCAATTTAACAACTGTAGCCCTTCACACTCTAAAGACATAAGTATCCTCGTAAATCCCATGCAGATGCCCTGTCAGCCTGCAATTTGTAAGTCGCAGTAATAATCAAATGCCAGGGCTCGTCCGCCTTCAGCGTCTGAGCGCACGTTTGTGTCAGTGCGACAATCGTTAGTTTTGAATTTGGTATAGCTGATTTTGGTAGATGATCAGAAGAATTCTACTTTTGCTGAAGCAGAAAGACCATGGCGTCCACGTAGCTTCGTACTCAGTTTGTAACAATTCCCTATGTTTCTCCAAATATTTTCTTACTCTTATTCATACTTCCCTTTTAGCTAAGATACAGCTCTACCACGTCAGAACACCACCTAAGAATCCGGAATATTGTTTTGATATAACTTTCCAGCAGGGATTACGGGATTGGAGAGCCACTGGAATTACGTTTGTGATCAGCAAACTGGAAAAAACTCCTTAACGAATTTTTGAGCAACTTTGAAAATTTTGGCCAATCTCACGTTTCGAAAATTTCAATTGTATGAAACTGACATTCTTTTCGTGGCATACCATAACCACTGGGGCAGCACAGTCGTCTATTCTGTGATTTTGGTACCGTACAGACCAGTGGCCCAATGGAGAGGGGGGGGATAGTCTGAAAATTTTTAAAAGTTACTTACATGAGTTGTGAGAATGTGCAAGTGTGTTTAGCTTGCACCTAATTCCAGTATTTTTCAAATCTTTTTGGTACATTTCAAATTAGCATTGTGAAAGATTATTTTCGGCGAAAGACCGCAAAGAGACCGCAAAAATTTTAGGAAAACATTCAAATATTTTTTCGGAGTGCATGGCTACCCACTTACATTGAACAATATGAAGAACTACATGGCAAACCCGGCTCCGCCCGGGACCAAACTTTGCACACATACACTTCGGGGCAGGGAGCGTGTCATAGTGTCGACATCGATCGATAACGAAAAGTAGCCTATGACACGCTCCCTGCCCCGAAGTATATGTGTGCCAAGTTTGGTCCAAATCGGTTCAGAAATAAAAATTTCTATTCCGCACATACGTACAGACAGACATACAGACAGACAGACATACAGACAGACATTCAGCCGGCCCTGTCATTATTATATTCGTAATCAGCATGCTCGATTACCCCCCTGTGCCAACTCCCAGCCCCGTAGCTCAAATTTTGCAAAAAATCGATAAAATCGATATTGATCGATGACGAAAAGTAGCCTATGACACGCTCCCTGCCCCGAAGTATATGTGTGCCAAGTTTGGTCCAAATCGGTTCAGAAATAAAAATTTCTATTCCGCACATACATACAGACAGACATACAGACAGACAGACATACAGACAGACATTCAGCTTTATATATAAGACTAACTGGCAAACCCGGCTCCGCCCGGCCCTGTCATTATTATATTCGTAATCAGCATGCTCGATTACCCCCCTGTGCCAACTCCCAGCCCCGTAGCTCAAATTTTGCAAAAAATCGATAAAATCGATATTGATCGATGACGAAAAGTAGCCTATGACACGCTCCCTGCCCCGAAGTATATGTGTGCCAAGTTTGGTCCAAATCGGTTCAGAAATAAAAATTTCTATTCCGCACATACGTACAGACATACAGACAGACATACAGACATACAGACAGACATTCAGCTTTATATATAAGACTAGTTGGCAAACCCGGCTCCGCCCGGGCCTGTCAATAATATATTTGTAATCAGCATGCTCGACTACCCCCCTGTGCCAACTCCCAGCCCTGTAGCTCAAATTTTGCAAAAAATCGATAAAATCGATTTCGATTGATAACGAAAAGTAGCCTATGACACGCTCCCTGCCCCGAAGTATATGTGTGCCAAGTTTGGTCCCGATCGGTTCAGAAATAAAAATTTCTATTCCGCACATACGTACAGACAGACATACAGACATACATACAGACAGACATTCAGCTTTATATATAAGACTAGCGACCCTACGGGTCGCTAGTAGGTGGGTGGGGGCAGATACATTGATATCTGCCATTAATTAACTAAAATCCCAAAAAAGAGAATTTTCATCTTCCCAGCGACCTTTCGCATTTGTGAGTAGTAGAAACAAAACACTATGCTCTTAGGAAAAGAAGCTACTACTACTGACTATGCGCAAAGCATCTTTGCTGTTTTCTTGCACATACCTTTGCCCAGATACCACAGCTCTTAAACAAGGAAGCTACCTCGAAGCACCTGTTTAGAGCAGCTGATTCATCCCAAAACTCAGATTGATTTCCAGGAAAGTGCCATGTTAAAGGAAGCGTCAATTTATGTCTTCCAGCAGCCAAAACTCAGATATGTCGGTAAAAACGAAGCAGCATTTTCTTCGATGATGTCTTGCCAGTGAACGGGCTCATTTCTTGAACAGAAACTGGCCCAGCGCCTTCTTTTGAAGGACAATCTTACCGAAACTGTCCTGTCGTATAAAACCCTAGTTCTTTCCTTCCCTCAAAACCAAGCTCCTTATGCTTCCGCTTTTAGCAGAAGTATGGTTGAGAAGAAGGGTAATTTTTCCAGCAAGTTTCTGTATAATCAAATATTGACACCTAAAAACTTTTAGCGCAATTATCTTGCTGCCCGAGCCCTGAGTCTTTTCTTCCCTCGAGACTAAGCTCCCTGTTTTTTGCTTCTAGGGACAAAAGTGTGGTTTTTGCAAAGTTCAGAAAGCCAGAATTTTCAGCAAAGATGATTTCCTGTCGCAAGAAGCTCATGGGTCTGTTTGGATGTATGTCAAGAGGCGCGATTCTTATTACCAGATGGGCAGTGTATAGCACATACTTGTGTTTTATGAAGTTCCAGGATTATTTGAAATTTCAAAAGAAGTACATTAGAGAATTGCAGGAATTCTTGGATCTTATCATTTTGAAAGCGATTCAAAACAAAATTGTTGAAGGTCAAAAACCCATGAAAATGCAGTTTATAGCAATTTTGTAACTATTTCGGTCAGTTTTCTAGCATAAGTCGTCAAACTTATCAAATGGTTACTTCAAACAGCTAGTAAGCCGATGGACTTTGTCCGACACTTTTTGAACACTCCCATAGCGAGAAACTGAAGTTTTAAGTTGGCGACAGCCAGAAAAATCGCGCCTCTTGACCGTCTCCCGGTCTGTCTTTTCCTCGAGACCACTCTTCTGTTTTCAGAGGCAGAAGTCTGGTTTCTGCAGAGTGGAATGGCCACAAGTGAATTTTAAACAAGTTTCTGTAGAATACACATTGACACCCAGAACTTTTCAGCGAAAATATCTTGCTGGCTGAGCTTATGAGTCTCTTTTCCTCGAAACCAAGCTATCTGTGCTGTTTTGCTTTTAGGGGTAGAAGTATGGATTTTGCAGAGTAGAAGGGCCACGAATTTCAAACAAGTTTCTGTATAATGAAACATCGACAACCAGAAACTTCTGGCGAAAACATCTTGTTGCCTGAGGCCATAATCCTTACTTCCCTCGAGACCAAGCTCCTTGTGCTTTTTTGTTTTTTGGGCCAGAAGTGTGGTTTTTGAGTTTTATGGTTTTTTGCGAAGTTTGGGAGTCAAAAGTCTTAGAAAATGTCCTGTCGGATGAAACTCATGGGTCTGTCTCTCCCTAGAGACTAAATCCCTGTGCTTTTCTGCTTTTAGGGGCAGAAGCACTGGTTTTTGCGAAGTCTAGGAGGGCAGACGCCCTAGCGAAAATGTTTGTCGCATGAAGCCTCATGGTTCTGCCATTTTCTCGAGACCAAGCTTTCTGTACTGTTTTGCTTTTAGAGGAAGAAGTGTGGTTTTTGCAAAGTAGAATGGCCAGAAGTAAATTTTAAGCAAGTTTCTGTATGATTATTGACACCCATAAACTTCTGGCGAGAATACCTTGTTGCCTGAAGCCATGATTCTTTCTTCCCCCGAGACTGGATTTTCTGTGCTTTTCTGCGTTTAGGGGCAGAAGTGCTGGTTTTTGCGAAGTCTAGGGGGTCAAACGTCTTAGCGAGACTGTCCTGTCGGATGAAGCTCATGGGTCTGTCCTTCCCTCGAGAGCACTTTGTAATTTTTTTTTTACTTTTAGAGGCAGAAGTATGGTTTTTTTGCAAAGTAGAAGGGCCAGAAGTAAATTTTTGAAGCAAGTTTCAGTATGAATAAACATTGACACCCAGAAAGTTTCAGCGAGAGTATCTTGCTGGCTGAGCTTATTAGTGTTTTCTCTTCGAGACCAAAAGGGCCAGAAGTAAATTTCAAGCAAGTTCTGTATAATCATTGACACCCAGAAACTTCTGGCGAAAGTCTCTTGCTGCCTGAGGCCATAATTCTCTTCCATCGAGACCAAGCTCCCTATCTTTTTTGCTTTTAGGACCAGTAGTGTGGTTTTTGAGTTTGTGGTTCTTGCGAAGTTTGGCGGCCAAAAGTTTCAGTGAAAATGTCCTATCGGATGAAACTCATGGGTCTGTCCTTCCCCAGAGACCACTTTTCTGCTTTCAGAGGCAGAAGTATGGTTTTTGCAGAGTGGAAGGGACAGAAGTGAATTTAAGGAAATTTCTGTATAATTAGATATTGACTCGTAGAAATTCTTAGCGAAAATATCGGTACTTTTCCGTTATCTGGACCCATTTCTTCGAAAGGCTCCCATGTGATACTTTCTTTAGTCTAAGAATAATTTTTTATAGTTTCTACGAGGACTGCCTCCTTGCCACGTGTCACAAAAAAATTGACACTTTTCGGTTCATTCTGACATGATTTTTTTCGAAACCATTTCCGGGGAGGTAAAAGAGATTGTAGTCACTTTTGAGCTGTTTAATTGTTTTACATAAAAGCAAAACAATCATGAATTTATTTTAGATCATCTTGCTTGCTTTCAGTGGTGAATTAATAATGCTTTTCTCTGCAAACCCTTTTGGCCATGCAATTTTAGCCAGAAAAGACTATAAATGAAGCTTGAAGTCCCCTGTTGCCGCTTATTTTGCCTCTTAAATGATCTCATCTCACGCACTTCTCTATTCCGAGCAAGTCTAGTCTGTTCATCGATAAGAGTATGTCGTTATTATTATGACAGTGTTCACTTTGAAATGCTTAATCGAAATGGAGTTGAAATTGACTACAAAACAGATTGAACGAAAACTCTTAGTAAAACCTGTTAAGCATGTAAATGACATTTTAAATTTTTTTGACACGTGGCAGGAGGTTGGCACTCCTCCCTGTAAAGCTGAGACCAAATATGGTACAAGGATGGGCAATACTCTTCTTTGAAAAAATGGGTCTAGATAACGGAAAAGTACCGAAATATCTTGCCGCCAGTGGCGGTCGCAGGATTTCGGACCGAGGGGGGCGCGACAAAAATTTTTTTAAACGAAGGTGCGTGGCGTTAGCCACGCACTCCGAAAGAATTTTTGGGGTGCTTCTCTAAATTTTTGCGGGTTCCCAACCCCTAAAATCTGAAAAAAGGGGGCGTGGCGTCAGCCACGCCCCCGAAAAAAGTTTTTTATAAAGCTAATTTGAATTTTTAAAAAATTTTAAAAATTATTTCAATTATTTACATAAATAAACAAGTCGTTTGCACATTTTTATAACCCATATAGGTAAGTTTCAAAAATTTCGCGACCCATTCTCGGGGGGGGGGGCGCCCCCCCTCGGTCCGCCACTGCTTGCCGCCTCAGTTTATAAGCATTTTCTTCCCTCGAAACCAGGCTCTATGTGCTTTTCTACTTTTGGGGGCAGAAGTAGGATTCAAAAAGGTAAAGGCGGGCCAAAGTGAATTTATAACAACTTTAGGTAAATTTACCGCCTTCGTCATTTCCGAGTGTGATTATAGAATTCTCAGCATGCTCACTTACCCCCGGATTAGCGCCATCTGAGCCTCGTAGCTTCAGCTTTGAAAAAAAGATGAAATCAATAAAAGTAATGGAAATTCTCAAAAACTATCTTTGCAGTGAGCGTGCTCACATACAACTTTGTGCAATGTCAGCCGTGTAGCTCTAATTTTACAAAGAACTAGCTGGCTTGCCCGGCTCCGCCGGGCCTGCCAGCTAGACCCGTGTACGTATGTTCCGAATAGAAATTTTTATCTCTGAACCGATTGGGACCGAACTTTGCACACATACACTTCGGGGCAGGGAGCGTGTCACAGCCCACTTTTCGTTATCGATCGATGTCGATTTTACCGATTTTTTGCAAAATTTGAGCTAGGGGGCTAGGATTTTGCACAGGGGGGTAATCGAGCATGCTGATCACCCCTTCGGGGTGATCAGCATGCTCGATTACCCCCCTCTGCCAAATCCCAGCCCTCTAGCTCGAATTTTGCAAAAAATCAATAAAATCGATATCGATCGATAACGAAAAGTAGCCTATGACACGCTCCCTGCCCTGAAGTATATGTGTGCCAAGTTTGGTCCCGATCGGTTCAGAAATAAAAATTTGTATTCGGAACATACGTACATACATACAGACAGACAGACATACAGACAGACATACAGACAGACAGACAAACAGACATTCAGCTTTATATATAAGATAGAAAAATCGACAAAAATAATAGGTTCTTCTAAGAACACTTATTACAATCGTAATCGGCATGCTCGCTTTCTCCCATGTGCCAAATCCCAGTTCCTGGCTTAAACTTTGCAAGAAATCGATAAAGCCAGTGAAGGTAAGTGACAAGTTGTAAAATAAGAATGTGCTCGTGAGCAGCATGCTCAATTACCTGCCTGTACCAATCCCCAACGCCATAGTTCAAACATTGGAAAAAATCAATTAAACCAATAGAAGTAAGGGGTATTTTCTGGAATGTTATGATATTCGTAATCAGCATGTCCCCTTACCCCCGTATGCCAACTCCCAGTCACGTAGTTCAAAATCTGCAGAAAAATCTAGAATGATAAAAGTAATGGGTATTCATGAAAATGGTTATCATATTCGTAATCAGCATGCTCGATTACCCCCGCGTGCCAAACCCCAGCCCCGTAGCTTGAACCATGCAAAAAAATCGATAAAATGATAAAAATAACTGATAATTCTAAAAGCTATATTGTATTCGTAATCAGCATGTTCGCTTGTCCTCCTGTGCCAACTCCCAGCCCCGTAGCTTGAACTTAGCCAAAAAATCGATAAAATGATAAAAATAACTGATAATTCTAAAAACCAGTATTGTATTCGTAATCAGCATGTTCGCTTGTCCTCCTGTGCCAACTCCCAACCCCGTAGTCCAAAATTTGCAAACAAATCGATAAAATGATAAAAGTAATGGGCATTTTTGAAAATAGTTATCATATTCGTAATCAGCATGCTCGATTACCCCCGCGTGCCAAACCCCAGCCCCGTAGCTTGAACCATGCAAAAAAATCGATAAAATGATAAAAATAACTGATAATTCTAAAAGCTATATTGTATTCGTAATCAGCATGTTCGCTTGTCCTCCTGTGCCAACTCCCAGCCCCGTAGCTTGAACTTTGCCAAAAAATCGATAAAATGATAAAAATAACTGATAATTCTAAAAACTAATACTGTATTCGTAATCAGCATGCTCGATTACCCCTGTGTGCCAACTCCCAGCCCCGTAGCTTGAACTTTGCAAAAAAATCGATAAAATGATAAAAATAACTGATAATTCTAAAAACCAGTATTGTGTTCGTAATCAGCATGTTCGCTTACCCTCTCGTGCCAACTCCCAACCCCGTAGTCCAAAATTTGCAAACAAATCGATAAAATGATAAAAGTAATGGGCATTTTTGAAAATAGTTATTATATTCGTAATCAGCATGCTCGATTACCCCCGTATGCCAACTCCCAGCCCCGTAGCTTGAACTTTGCCAAAAAATCAATAAAATGATAAAAATAACTGATAATTCTAAAAACTAATACTGTATTCGTAATCAGCATGCTCGATTACCTCTGTGTGCCAACTCCTAGCTCCGTAGCTTAAACTTTGCAAAAAAATTGATAAAATGATAAAAATAACTGATAATTCTAAAAACTAATACTGTATTCGCAATCAGCATGCTCGATTACCCCCGTGTGCCAACTCCCAGCCCCGTAGCTTGAACTTTGCCAGAAAATCGATAAAATGATAAAAGTAGTGGGCATTTTTGAAAATGGTTATCATATTCGTAATCAGCATGTTCGACCCGCAGTTCAAAATTTACAAATAATCGATAAATTTGGTAGAAGTAATAACAAGCTTCCATGCTAGAAAATGACAAACACGAAAACACCATCGAGGACCTACAGACAGCATCAACAAGCATGCTTATCCACCAGCGTACAGACAAGCCACCAGTGTACAGACAAAATCCCATTCGGTTTTATATATATAGAAGGATAAGAATAAATAGAAGTAGAATAGATATAAAAATAGAAATAGAAATAGTAAGAATAGATAATGAGTTCGTAGCCATTTCCTTCTCTTGAAGAGTTTAACACCATCAACATAAAGCGAGCATCGCGTGCGAACGGAAATACCTACATGAACGATAGAAAAGAGGGATTCACAGTGATGAACTTTACACAACGCTGGGAGTTATGGCATGCTCTGAATGAGCGTCACTGTAAATAATGTAAGCTGAGGTAGAATTAACCTTGAGGTGCTTAAATGAATACGAATCAGCCTTAAGGTAGCGTGTACCTTGAGGTATAATCTACCTCAAGGTTCATTTTACCTCAGGTAGCAATGATGAACACGGGCTCTATTTGGTAGCAAGTGTGAGAAGGTCAGGGCTCGGCAGTGGTGGCGCTTTCACATGCTGGATATCGTTCTCTGGATTAGAAGCAAAAGTGAAATCGTGAAGTTCTCAAGGGCGACTTCCGAATCTCATAGGATAGCAAGCACGATTCTAATGCACAATGAGCCCGAATTTGGCTTTAGCGTCATTTAACCGCTAACAGGTCAATTAACATGTTACAAATACGACCAGTTTACCAACTTGTGTTCACGCAATTCCCGACGTGTTGAAATATGATCTTTAAGGATAAACAATTAGTTTGTTTACTACAACTAAGCGATATTGAGCCATCAAAATTGGTGTATAATTTCGCGACCATGAGGAAAAGATGAGTGCAAAAAATCATGAAAAAGTTATGTGAATGGAAGATTTTGTGTTTTTCCATTTTAGGTTGCTCCCGTGCAATCCGGAAGCACCCTGAGGTTGCGCGAAAACAAACAAAGTCATAATTTACCCACTGCCTCACATAAATTTTTGAAAATTTTTACAGAAATATATTCTTCAGTTTAGCTCTATCTATGGATACTCACTGTAGCCCAAGTTTGGACCCCTCTGCTTTGCTACGGCACCTGACGATTCAAAAACCTTCTTCTTTTGCCCATTAAGTTATATCCCCAAATTTTTTTGGTTTTTCTCAGTTTTGTCCACTCATCGTTCGCTGCAGATTATAAGCCTACTTTCACAGATCTTTAGAAGAATATTCGTAAATTTCTGCAGTGTCAAAGGAGAGTATGTTTTCAAAAATTTCAAATGCCACCTCGTGCTGGGCTTTGGAGAAGGTCGACTAGCAGAGTGGGTTAAACGCTTGATGGTCTGAAATCACGGATGACACTTACAAGGATAGGATACTCGGTGACCGTGGCTATTTGGAATGCGGTGTATACCGTAAGATGTACCTCGAAACGCTGATTCTAAATCTGTGCTCAATATCTGCGAAACGATTTTCTGAAGGAAGTTATGAACTTTTCGTTCGTGAAAAATTTGCGTACTTCTGAGTAGTTAAAATCACCAAATTTAGTCTAGGTTGCCATCTGAAGCTATTGAAAAGAGTTGTTAAAGGTGTACTGTTGTATCATATCTATCTAAATCACATTCAGCATTTGAAAAAGAAAGAAAATTTTTTGTTGATGATTTTGACCCTCCATAGTAGCGCAGTTTGATCGTGAAAAAATAATCATAACTCCATCCAGATTATCGTTTCGCAGATACGGAAAACAATATTCAAACCAGCATCAAAAGGCGCATTTTCTCATATACAAATCATCACGGATGGCCACGGTCACCAAGTATTCTTCCCTTGTTAGAACCATTCAGGCCTCTGAGGAAGACGAAAGGCGTCGAAACGCAAGGCCGTGATTGGAAGAAATAAAGACCACTTCTCAAACGTGTACGGCACAAAAGAAATATGAACTTACGACCATGCCAAGATCTTATGAAAACGAGACTTAAAAGTCGTTTTGGACTGTTTTGCTTCCATAAACAGCTCAGCTTCTGAGTTCGCATAAATGCTTCTGTGCTTTAGTGGAAATGGTTTAAAAAAAACATGTCACTGGAACCAAAACGTATTGATTTTTTCTTAACACGCATACATTCTCGCAAGATCTTTGGATAAAATTCTCCAGTTTAGAGCGCCTATTTCGTGGGCGCTCTATGAAGAAATGAGTTCAGATAACGGAGAAGTTTTAGTTTAACAAGAGCCGACTTACCGTAAGCCCCCTAAAAGAGGCTTTGATTTTTTTTTGAGTTTCAAACACTCCATTTGGGCGAGTATGTCGAGAGTGTCTGGATCATAGCTTTGCGCCATAATAAGCTTCGCGACACTGAAATACAATGGTCAGACCATTCTATACAGCATCATCATTATAATAACGGGCTAAGGGTTATTTACGTGTCTGTGTATCTGTGTGAATGTCTGTCTGTCACAATTCATAGAGCGAGTTCCAGCAAATGTCTTGAAATAAAAATTTAACTATAGCATCTTGCCAGCATCTACTCAGATAATCGCCAAGGGCAGGCATCCATGCGATTTTTGGGCAAGCGGCACTGGAAAAATAGTTTGCTGTTTTCTTGCGGTTCGCTTGCAGAAATTTGGAAGAATGTCGGTCAATTTGAACGAATGCTCGGAGAACGACCGCGGTTTTTCTATGTATTAGTTGCGGCGCAGTGGCCCATGCGCGCGGAAAGTCAAAAGCTTTTGAGTCGGCGCTCAAGAGCACGCTGGTCTGAGAAGCATGTCTGTGAGATCTAACAAAATCAAAATGTAAGAATCAAGTTTTCGCGAAAATCAAAAAATCAACAACTATGGTGCACATGAAGTGACTTTGAGATGATTTTTCAGTAAAAAAAATGCGAAGTTTACAGCCGGGGTTAGTGACTCAAACTAAGTTGGTGTTGGAGTTTTCAGCTTTCTCATGTTGTTTCCGAAAACTTTTTCTTCCCATAGGCACGCCACTACTTTGAGTGTTTGTATCTTAATTCTACATCACTGAACAGAGACTGATCAGTTTTTGCACTGTAAAAATACGCAACTCGAAGTTCCGCAAGAGCTTCAAAGGCAAAAGAGCTATAGACGTTTGAATAGGGGTACGCTTACACTGGGTTGTCTTCAAACTCGTAGTACTGTTTGCTTTGAGAACGATATCTTGAGAATGTACAGCGTGAACGGTATGATTTTCTTGAGGAATACCAAAAACTAGGCAAAGTACTCAGAGCAGAATTGACTGCAAAGCGAGGAATACTCACAAAGTTTCTGCGTTGGAAAACTAGGCTAAAAAGACTTTTGGGACACCCTGTATACATAGAAAAAAAACGTGGCGCGGAGCTTTGGCGTGGCTATTGTGCGGGAAACGGGAGTAGTACGTGTTTGACGTAGACTGTAGGAAAACATGCGCAGTTGAGTGCAATGTGCGATAAGCGCCAATACCAGCGTACCAAGATTGACTTTATTTGAATAAAATGGAAGTGTTGTCATTTTTTCGTAGCTGTCATCGAACCTAGATATACAGCTCCAGTACAATTCATGGCTTAGGTCTAACAGTAACAATGTTTCCTACCCTGAGCCCTTGGAAAGAGACTTCACTTTGTTCTGAACTGAGCGCTCAGTCTGAGCGACTACGTCGGGAGTAGGATCTGAATCATCGCTTTGAGACGCCATAACACTCGCAGCGCTGAAACAACATTGACATATTGCTCTACAGAGTTCTTGTAATGGAAGGAAAAAAGAAACACAACTCGATTTGACAATAATAGTTCACAACACTAGCGATTACAAAAACAGAGGGAATGAGGTGCCGTAACACTAGGCAATTGCGAAGCGGCCCGAACATACAGTCGAGTAGATTCTCCGCTGAATATAGTGTGCTTGCACTGCAGGTAAGATGCGGTAAAATTTGCGCGTGAACATGTAGCCGCGCTGTAATGCCGGCACTTTGCGCGCGCAGTTGACCGGCATCACAAGCATATTTTACTCGACTGTACAATTATCCTAGATACTGGATGAAATCCAAAACAAAAACAAGAAATAACTTCAAGTTGGATTTGTGAAGCCAAAATAAGGTGTTTTATATACAGTTCGTGTTTATACTAATTTCCCAGGGCCGCTGGTCCAGCCGACGGGGAAGTTCGCGGGAAGACGAACCATATACACATAGATGAAAAAGTGTTTCACTGCAGACTATAAGAGACTATAGTTATACATTTTAATAGAAAAAAAATGAGAGATGAATTAAAATATTTTATACAGACGAAAATTCTCGAAACTAGGATTTTTGCATTTAGGATGTCTCAAGTATTAATGTACGGGGGTGAAGGACACGCTCTCAAAGAAACTTTGCTCAATCAAGCACTGTTTGATCAGCGAGTAGCAAATATGAGTTTGGTACATTTCTGTCCGAATGAAGAGGGGTCGATTTGAAGTAGGAGGAGCATCGAAAATGACTCATTTGTTTTGCACTCTGCTATACGGTAGCAACAAGCCCTTAGCTTCTTAAAACATCATTTTCCGAATGCCGAAGTGATGAGATTGCACGATAGAAATGCGCTCTAAGAATAGGAGCAAAAATACTGAGGAGGACGTTCAGAAAAATCTATGATTGTTCAGATAGCACAAGACAAGACAGCAACATATCATGCATATACGCAGATATGAAGTGTGTCCAAGCAGCGCTAAAATAACTCAGACAACCGACCGGAACTTCCGCAGCGCTTTCGCAGGATTTCAGCAAGTGACCCGGCGGAAATCCTGCGAAAGCGCTGCGGAAATCCTGCAATCTCAGGGTACAGGGTTTCCGCAGTACTTTGCGGTTTTCGCTTTTGATTCGCGATCCGTTTCTTACATATCAAGCTTCCTTTTTGATACTAGGTTTTCCTTTCCAGTACTAGGTTTTCGCTTTTTACTAAGGCATTATTCCTTTGATGTGGAAATTCCTCTAGACTTTCTAGATGCTAAGAGACGTAGACAGCGAGATAGTTTTGATGAGAAAGCAAATGGCACAGTGTTTTGTTTTATACAGGTACCATATAGAATCACAATAGGCCGAAGTTTATAACTGCAAATCAACAGATTAAAGAAGTGTTCATAAATAGATATGCATAAAATTACAGAAGCATTCGAGTATATGCATAACCGAATAAGGTTAAAAAATCGGCAGATATTAGGAATTGGAAAGCAGTGTTATGATAGAAGAGTAAAGAATAATGGAAGAATAAGATAAAAACAAGAATAATCTCAGTCACAAGGGTGATACGCGCTTCAAAGGGAAGATGGTCCTGTGGAGAAATAAACCGTTTCCACTTAGCGGGTGTCATTGTCCGCGCGACTCAAGCCGGCTTCGGCCTCCCTTCCTTTATGTAATGAGCATTAATTAAACTTTCTTGATGTAAATCGTGCCTTGCCGCAAGTGTTCCATTTTGCAACTTTTTCGCCAAAAAATATGGAGCAAATTTGGACGACTTATTTAAAGTTTTGGGAGTTTCGAAATCTCAAAAGGAGAAGCTCTGAGACAGAATTGAAAATTACAAGAGTTTTCTGCAAAAATCAAGGCTTTACTTCGACTTAAATTTTTTGGAATTTTTAAATTTGGAGCGGCAGAACTTTTGCAATCTAATATTCCAGCATTTTCCACACAAAACAGGAAATGTGTCAGACTCTAAGGCGGGTATGTGTAAGGGCAAGTTATTATAAATTATTGTTGAATTTTCTAAATTACTACTTAGAAAATAATACTAATGAACCAAAAGCTCGTCCTCATTTTTTTCAAAAATTCGAAACTTTTTCCCTTCACATCCGATCTGCACATGTTTATTTTGATAGAAGACATGCTCTTTCTAATGGTACCCGAGGCACTTTTTGATAGCTCCACAGATTGAAATCGGTGAAAAAAACTACTCCATTTTGATGTTCCCATGTTTGGTCGCAAAAATCTGCTTGCAGAAAATCGAGCAATCGGTATCATAGCTATTATTGCCTACTCTTTTTGAACGTATAAAGATTGCGCTGATTGAACGTCTCTTAAAAAGTTATGATTTTTGAGGAAGCCGTTAAAAAGAGTCAATATGATTTTTTGGCGGTTGCTTCGAAAATCATAATTTTTCCAAAAGAGGTTCAATCAGCGCAAACTTGGCACAGTCAGAAAGAACAGGCTATAAAATTATAATGCTCCGATTTCCGTTGCGAGTTTCAGTTTTGCGATTAAACGCAGAAATTTCGAGAAGGGAGTGATTTTTTTCTCCGGCTTCTATTTCTGGAGCTTGCTTCCATTGAAAGATTTATGTACTTCAGATAGGTACTATTGGAAACACGAATTCACAAATAAATATGTGCTGATACGTTGAAGATGTAGGAAGTATTTGGGAGAGAGAAAAGCATTTCAGCAAAAACAGAGAAGTAGAAAAGGATAGATAGATAGATTAGAGCAGTAGCGGTGCAAGAAACTTTTTCAGGGGGGGGGGACAAAAAATTATCTGGGTTCGTGGGCGTGAGCCACCGATCAAAGGGAAATTTAGAATTGGTTGAATTTTCGTGGTTCCAGTTTTTGTACGCCCTCGATTTTTTAGCAAAAAAGGTGCGTGGAGTGATCCACCCTTGAAAAATTGCCTAGACAGACTACTTTAGAGTTTAGAAGAGCTTTGACCTTTCATTATCCACAGTCGCAGACTACTTTGAATATTCTTGAGACCCATTAAGTCCCGCCCCTTTTCTTTTGATATATTTCTACCACATTATTTCTATTTTATTCAATCATTCAAGACTATTATTTAAAAATTTTGATTTCGTGTTTCTCAAGCTATTGTTTCAAATCATGAGTTTCGAATTTTTTATCTTTAAATCAAAAATTATTATTTTATGATGTGTGCGGTATTGTGAGAGGGGAAAGATTTGAAAATCAAAAGCAGAAAGAAGTAGAAAAGAGACGAAAAGCAGTGGCGGCGCGAGAAATCCATTTGAGGGAGGAGAGAGATATTGAAATTTTGGGCTCGTGGGCGTGTGGCCACTTCCACAAAAGAGAATTCAGGAATTGTTGAATTTGCTACAATTTTTGTATCACCTCGATTTTTTTAGCACAGCTCCTTCGAAAATTGTCCACAACTATTAGGTGGGACCAAAAGTACGTTCGCCAGTTTTCTAATAATCATAATTTCCTTTCGACAGACCAAAAAATTCTGGAAGTATTTTTTGATAGAAAAATTATGTTCTTTACTATAGTGTCTTTTTTCAGAAACAGTAAAGACTGAGAATTAAAAGCAAACAAAGAAATTACTACAATTTTGCGATTCTTGAGCATGCTCAGAAATGCCAAAAACATCACAGAAAAGACGGGATAGTCATTAACATGAGTTTTGTGACCTCCTTTTAGCTGAGAGAAAATCGTGCCAATCGAAAGCAATTTTGATTTTCGTAGAAAATCAGATCCGAAAACTCGGTAATATTACGAAAATCAAAATTGCTCTCGATTGGCACGAATTTCTCTTAACTAAAAAGAGAAGGTCACACTAAACTTCATGACTTTCCCGTCTTTTCTGTGACGTTTGGCATTTTTGAGCATGCTCAAAAGTTGCAAAACTGAAGTAATTCTCTTTATTTGCTTCTAATTCTCAATCTTTTTGTTTTTGGAAAAGGCACTACAGTAAAGAGTATAGTTTTCTCTATCGAAAGACACTTTCAGAATTTTTTGGTGACCCTTCTTGAAAATCCCAATCATGAGTGGCGTTGTGCTTGAATGAAGTCCCTTCGCTGCGCCCATTCCAGCACTCCAGCAGCTGGTGATGGTTGTTCACACACCCGCACCGATGCCTGCAAGAATAATTAGAATATGGATGAGTATAGGTTTACTTGCGCCAAAATTGAAGAAACAAAGAAAAAGCGAAAGAAAAGAGGAGGAACAGAAGCGAAACAGTATGGAAGAAAAAAGTGCGCTATGCGCTGTTCATGTTGCGTTCGCTATTTCGCAATCGCTGATGCATGCGCTCTCAAAATCCTGCAGAGATGCTGGCAGGTCAAAGTGCTGCGAAAACCTTACGAATCCCATTGCCAGTGCTTTATAGAATGTGCTGCGGAAGTTCCGGTTTACGATCACTCTGACGTCAATTTCCTGCGAAAACCCCGCATTCTGGAGCGTGCACTTTCTCAATGGTTAAGAAAGTGCTGCGGAATCGCTGCAACTCCTGCTTGTCCTGCGGAAGTTCCGGTGAATTGTCTGAGTCGTCGATTTTTACTTTTATCTTGATTAGTGTAGTATAAAACTAGTGCGCAATTCTGTATTTCTCTATTTGTTTACAAGAGTTACTTGATAAGATCTTGTGTCATTTCAACAGCACAAATAGCTCAATTCAACCGAAGTACAAAAAAAGAAGAAATAGAACTTTATTGCAACTTATAGGTACTCAACTTGTTTCAAAAACTAGTCTTTCACATACTTTTTCGCAAGTAAAAAATTTTGTCGAAGACTTGTTCTTGTAAACAACCCATATCCCTCCCCGCCTCATACAAAAGTACCAGCTTTAGCGAAAGAAGTATAGGCTGCTGCATAACGAAGGCGCAACATCTTTGAGCGCGAAAGCGGCTTTATTAGCCGGGGAGCGCATGATGCGTCGAATTTACCACGGTGAAGATACCCGCGCATCGCATTCGCGCCCGCTCAACTAATACTGCTTCGGCACCTTCGTCATGTAGTAGCGTCTATCTCCGTGGCTGACGCTAAGTTTTCTGCAGCCAGCTTGCAGCGTTAATTTCCAAAAGTCACCTCATCAAAAATCCTAGCAAAGCAAAATCCAGAATTTTGTAAATTCTCTTAGCTTTTGACGTTTTCGGCATACTTATTGTCAATCCTTCAGCATGAGAAATCGCAAGTGTTGTTCAATTTTGCTTAGATTTACTAGCACATGCATCTTAAAACTTTTTGGGACATCCAGAATGCTAATCATATGCCGATGTAATTAGATGTATTATTAGGGCACATCAAGCGGCGTTTGCCTTGAAAATTTCGATAATGGATGGAAGAAGGAATTGCTGGCAGCTAAGTATGTGTGTACAGCCAACATTTAAAAGGCAACGCATGTTCGTATAAGACCTTATTCTTCAAGTCGACTTTGAATAGTTGAAATGTCATATAGATTGTTTTCAAGCAAGCCAGTAGCACTGCAGCCTGCTGAAGATCATCGCTGAAGAGTTTCAAAATCTGCTGATCAAATGCTCAGCCTGTGCGACAGCCTCTAGGAAATCCCAGGTTATCGCTTCGAGGTCATTCAAAATCAAAAATGAATACAACATACTTCAGACACACAATTACAATTACCAGAGGCCAGATCGAGATACTTTAGTAGAAAAAAATAACAATACGAATGAATGTGAAAAAATGGATAGCAACTGAAAGGCGTTTCATATAAGCCTGTGCTTAGGCTAACTTCCCAGAACCAGTGATCACGGACGACGCCGAAGTTAGCCTGAACACAGACTATACATTCTAGGCACCGATGAAAGAATGCAATGAGGACACGATACGATGCTTTTAAGTCGATGCAATGCCTCCGAGTCCGAAAAAATATGGGGACATCATATGCAGGCACTTTGTTGGCTGAAACCAAGATTTTAGCCAATGCAAAGAGCAGACAAGGTGGTCGTTAACAAATGGAGTGAACGACAGTCTCATAGAAGAACTCCTCAATCATGAAAAATTCGAAAACTCTGAAAAAATACCGGAGTGAGCAAATCGAGGTCGTTCAAATTTTGAATCCGAACCATT
The DNA here is from genome assembly GCA_958299035.1 of Cylicocyclus nassatus. NCBI lineage: Eukaryota > Metazoa > Nematoda > Chromadorea > Rhabditida > Strongylidae > Cylicocyclus > Cylicocyclus nassatus. The sequence continues at coordinate 19,552,276 of CATQJL010000223.1, forward strand.
TTCAAGATACTTGAGGAAAGGCCAGTTTATGCTGCACTTCGCTTATATAAGGTGAAAGTAGGCACAAGGCTCAGCGGCATCTGGAATGTCTTTTGCATGCCGATATGATGAGAGGACGCTCAAGCGATGCTACCATAACATCCTAGCTGTCAGCACAGAAGAGTTTTTGTTGACTGAAGATGTTTAGCTAACATCCTCAACATCCTCAGAATTTTTAATACTTCTGGAATGTTTTCTGCATGCCGATGTGATGAGAGGGCATGATAAGAGGAGCTTGAAGGAAGGTACATGATATTGCAAATCAGCGGGAGAAGTTTCGTGTAGCCGAAGATATTTTGTTAACATTGCCGAAATGGAAATTTTGAAGGCAAGAAGCACGTTCATAGACTTCAGTGGCGAAGGTGGGGGGCAGGGGGGGGGGGAACCGCGCCCCGCTTCCAAGAATAGCTAGCGAATTCCAAAGTACAGTCTAGTACAATTTGACCATACCAGCCGCTCACTGCCGCTACGCGGCAGGCTCGGCTGGTACTCGACAGCTTCGCTGCCTCATACACTGTTCATTGTAATGTGTATCAATGTAAGATTAAGCCATTTGATTGCCTGTTCGCGCGAATTACTTCTATTTATGACCTGTTTGCCCGGTGGTCCATTGCTACCGTCGTCAGTGGAGAAGAAGTCTAGTAGCGACTGGTACGTATCCGCTCAAAGTTCGGCTTGATGAGTGCGGATAGTTGAAGCGGTTCTGCTCTGTCTTAAACCAAGCGTCGACAATGAACTGCTGCGTAAGTGGGCCTACTTGATGAATCGGATTAAACTTGCCAGGCCTGACTTGGAGCAAGTAGGAGTAGTATTCTTGTTGAAATATGCGGGAGCGTCGACGGGCGTGATCCCTCTTCTTCAGATCCGGGCTCCAGCCAAATTTTCCCCTTGGAAAAAATACCGCGTAGCAGAGGAGATCGGCACAAAATTGAAAATGTCTGAAATTGAACTGCGTTGCCATATGGATGTACGGCAAATTCGAGATGAGCGGGAACGTCACCGTCTTCGCCGACGTAAACAACGGCCACCTCGTTGCATGTAGGGGCATTATAGCGACGACGGTCAAGGGAACGGTCCATCTCGCAAACCATACGAACTGGTACAGCACTGCGGTTCTCCCCAATGGGCAGCCTCTTCTTCATTGAGCATTTCTTCCATCATCTTGTAGGATCGAGCGAAGGGATTAACACGGTGTATCAGTGCACTTAACGATCGCATCACGTCGGGATCACATTCGCAAAGTGACCGAGTCTCTCCGCAGCGGGTGTAGGCCGGAAGGCGACAAAACCCAATTGGAGCGAACGCATGGAGGCCATGCCTCCTCGCGAGCGCCTGTAACACTGAGCGCGAAGTCAATCAGGTCAGAGATTGACGCTCTTTTGGAACATGCGCTGGCGCACTAATGGTGCTACCATTTATCATCCGCACGGATCTGCCTCGTTGCGCAGGTCAAACTATTGTTCAGACATGGGCTGAGCAGTGTACGAAAGAAATGTTACATTGCTGCATGATAACCATGTTATCTCGTTGATGCTTCACGTGATTACTTCCCCATAAATTGGGTGAAGTGGTTTGATTTCCTTACTTCAACATCAGACCTAACAGAAAGAAGAGACGAATCAAAACATTTTTGTTTCAAAGCACCTTTTGTTGGAAAGGATGCAGAATGGTTTTTGTCGGGAATTTAAAGTTCTGTGAATACTCGAACTCAAAGCTTATCTAACTCGCAATACTTCTCATATCAGTTCTTCTATAACAGCTTTCTCGTGCTTTTTGGCATTGTTGTCTGTTCTACATTTTGAACGGAAATTCTTTATTCTCGGTATAAAACACAGGTTGCGATATCAAAAATCCGGTCATCGTCACTATCACATTACAGCTGAAATAAAAAATGAAATACTCCGCAATTTGAAATTGAGACTCCACTACGGCATCCTTGCTTGTGGTGCGCCAAATTTTCGTCTATGTTAATCCTGAACATAGTTGCGATAGGGGGAGTGATGGATCTTACCCCCTTCACTTTGAGGCCAAACTCCCGATGACCCCCTTCACCTGGGCTGAGATTGGTATTGTACCCTGAGAATATGACAAAAATCGTTATCAAAAGGTTTTGCAGGCTAAGTACCTCAAACAACAAGTACACTCATAAGTACCTCAAACAACAAGTACACTCATAAATTTACAAAAGAAACGGTATTTATGTTTATTTATATTATTTATTTATCCTCGTAGCATTCATTTGGAGAGCAGAAAGTGAGGACAAAAAAGTAGTTGGTTTTGGAGTACATAAAATCCCTCATATCTCGCGGCGCAGAAGACCTAGGAAAAAGTCGACGGTCTATGTCGATTCTCCATGATCTCAGCTTTCGAATGATATAAAGCATGTTAGGGCTTTTTTGCTTCCCGGCTCTAAAAATCATTTGCTCCGGTGACCGATAAAAGCCAATACATTGGTGGAGCTGGGTGAAGCAAGCTAATAGTAAATATCTCAACCCCATTTTTGAAAACTGGAAAGTTTATTGCCCAGCAACCTAAATACCATTCGAAAGCTCAGGAAAAGGGGATTCGATCTAGACCGTCGACTTCTTTCTAGCCCCCCTCTACCGAGAGATACACCGCATTTTATCTGAAAACATGTCCATTTTCAACACCAGATTTCTGCCAAACGAAGACCTAATCACTGCTGATTATCTATCTTTGTGATAGAGCAAATCTTCATTAACAAACGTAGACCGTCGATTTTCTCGTAGCATTCATTTGGAGAGCAGAAAGTGAGGACAAAAAAGCAGTTGGTCTTTGGAGCACATAAAATCCCTCATATTTCGAGGCGCAGAAGACCTAGGAAAAAGTCGACGGCCTATGTCGATTTTCCATGATCTCAGCTTTCGAATGGTATAAAACATGTTAGGGCTTTTTTGCTTCTTGGCTCTAAAAATCATTTGCTCCGGTGACCCATAAAGGCTAAGACATTGTATAGGTCGTCCCGAAAGTTTTTGCGCACAATTTTCAAAAATTCATAACTTCTGATTTTCCAACCGATTTGACTGCTTCTATTTTCGTATGAAATAGTAAGTCAAGTTTTTTATAATGACATCTTATCTGCTTACTAATGGTCATCTGTTGCATAGACAGGAGCGATAGAAGAAAATTGGTCAAAATTTGAATTTTCTGTGTAGGGTCATGAAAAATCGAAGACTTGCAACAAAAATCGGAGCAGTCAGTATTGTAGGTTCCCTCACCAGCTCTTTCTAACATTGCAAAGTTTGCGCTGATTGAGGGTCTCTATGAAAAGTTATGATTTTCGAGCAAGCAATACATAAGGGCGAATTTGGTTTATTTTGGCATTTTTCAGGGAAATCATAACTTTCCATAGAAACGCTCAATCGGCGCAAACTTTGCATTGTTAGAAAGAGCTGGTGAAAGAACCTACAATACAATACCGCTCATAATTCGTCAAAAAAGTCGCCGGACTGCGGCGGAGTGCGCTAGAGTGCGTCGGAGTGTGGCGGAGTGTGGCGCAGTGCGCCGGAGTGCGTCGGAGTGTGGCGGACTGCGGCGGAGTGCGCTAAAGTGCGTCGGAGTGTGGCGGAGTGCGGCGGAGTGTGGCAGAGTGCGCCGCACTCCGGCGACTTTTTTGACGAATTATGAGCGGTATTGTATATGGAGTGAGTGGAAGGAAATACACATATATTAGGTGTATAATAACATCAAAAGTGGACGGGGCTTACAGTTCACAGCTCAACAGCGATAGAATCGATATTTTGAGGTTAGAGAACTATCATAACCTCAAAAATCGTCAAAAATCGATAAAGTCGGTGTTCTGGAGGTTGCAAAATTCCCAAAAATTGTCAAAAATCGATAAAATCAATATTCTGGAGGTTGCAAAATTCCCAAAAATTGTCAAAAATCGATAAATCCGATGTTTCTCAAACTCCAAAACCTCAAAAATCGTCAAAATCGATATTCTGAAGGTTGCGAAATTCCGAAAATCGATAAAATCGGAGATTTGGAGAATTTGGAGATTTCGCAACCTCAAAAACTTCGATTTTGCCAGTTTTGGAGATTTACACCCTCCAAACACCCTCAAAACTCCTCCAAACAAGCTCCGCCCACTGTATACCCCCACATCACGATCGAGCCCCTGCATTTTCTCCGAATTATATGTGGTGTCCCCCTCGAATACGAATAGAAGAACGGCTATCCCAACCCGTCATCCCCACTCTCCACGGAGATAAAATTCAAAATATGCATCATCGCCTTTATATAGCGCCTTCTACGTTGAAGCTATGGGCATGAGCTACCCCTAGAAAAATGAGCTACCAAAACTACACGTTAATAACCGTATGAGATTACTTCAGCTCTGCAACTCTTAGAAATATAAGCGCGCAAAATCGCCCTTATTGACAGATTTCCCAACTTCGACTGTCAATTAGGCACTATTCTTGGAAACTTGTTATTCTACAACCTTTTCTCTAAAAATCATATTTTCAGAGATCATCTGTCCAACAAAACAAATACCAGCCCCATACCTGTAATATTCGCAGAGTTATTAGCCCCCCAACATGCAAGCTCAGGCCGTAAAATCGGCTCCCCCAAAGTTGCTCCGTAATTCCCCAAAAATCACGTTAGACACCTGTCCCATACTTATACATTACATATTTTTTCCAGCTTCTTAGAAGCAATACACATTGATATAGCGCGATCGCTCCTCACTCTTGGCCTCGACGCAAAATTTGGTCAAAATATTGAGGTTTTCGGATTGACCGCAAACTTCACTCATAGTGGTTCTTGGTCCCGATCTTTACGAAAATCCTATTTATTTTGCACTAGAGAGTCTTACAGTAAAGCTAAAGTGAGATAGAAGTAGCTGAACCAATCAAGATTGCAACTTCGCCTGCACTTTTCCCCTACCTGTTGCGGAAATTGTCTGCAAATTTTTGTGAGTTGAAAACTTTGTGAACACCTCTATCGGACCATGCTTAGCACAGATCTTTATTTGAATTGTTCGTCAGATTATGATGTTACAAAATCGCCTTCTCATGAATTCCCTTTCAAATTCGAAAGTCGTGTAATTTGCAGATATTCTATCCTATAATGTGCCACCAGCAGACAATGTAAGAAATGTTGTTAGCACGTCGAGTACAATACCGCTCACAGAATGTGCAAAATTTCCCTAAATATCGCAAAATTCCGAAAATTCCGCGAAATTCATGGAATTTCGCGAAACTTCGCGAATTTTCAGGATTTTCGCGAAATTCCGGAAAGTTCGCGGAATTTTCGGAATTTCGCGACATTTACGGAAATTTTGCAAGTTATGTGAGTGGTATTGTAGAATGCAAGAAGATGCCCAACGATTGTTACAAAAGCGCAACGATACCAGTGTGGAAGAACAAGGGGGATATAACAGACTGCTCTGCATACAATACCGCTCATAATTCGTCAAAAAAGTCGCCGGACTGCGGCGGAGTGCGCTAGAGTGCGTCGGAGTGTGGCTGAGTGTGGCGCAGTGCGCCGGAGTGCGTCGGAGTGTGGCGGACTGCGGCGGAGTGCGTTAAAGTGCGTCGGAGTGTGGCGGAGTGCGGCGGAGTGAGGCAGAGTGCGCCGCACTCCGGCGACTTTTTTGACGAATTATGAGCGGTATTGTACTGACTGCTCCGATTTTTCTTGCAAGTCTTCCATTTTTTATGACCCTACACAGAAAATTCAAATCTTGACCATTTTTCTTCTATCGCTCCTACCTATGCAACAGATGACCACTACTAAGCAGCTGAGATGTCGTTATAAAGAGCATGACTTACCCTTTCACATAAAGGTGAAAGCAGTCAAATCGGCTGGAAAAATCAGAAGTTATGAATTTCTGAAAATCGTGCCCAAAAACTTTCGGGATGACCTAATAAGAGCGAGGTGGAGCAAGTTAATAGTAAAAAATGTGCTGTGGATTGACATCGTTATCAGCACTAACGGGAACGTGAGCGAACGCGTCTATTTAAGCGTGCTTATCGTTGTTATATGTTTATGTTTTTTGGTAAAAAATGCGCTTTTGATTGACAGTTATGCCATCATTATTAGCACTCACTCAGAAACTACGGGAGATTGGTAAATTTCCACACCTTCACACAAAAACCCACCCATTTCTGGAATCTATACCCTGTAAACCTAGTGCTGAAGAAGGTCACTTTCGTGAAAACGCTCTAGACTCACCCTACCTGATTTGTAGAGAATGGTTGCTTTCAATGAATCAAAAACTATAAAACATTCAGAAGAATAACACGTTATTAAAATATCCCTCAATGTTTTGGAAAGGTTGGCAGTTTGAAGAGGAAACGGCAGGCAGAATACTTTACAAAATCGCAGATGACTCGCATGTGTTCCAGTTCAACAGCGAGGCAGAAGGAGAATCTTACGCCGACGAAAATGTTGTCGACATTGATACGGAGTTGACAATTGAGCGAAACTCTCTGATTTCCTACATAAGGAATCCAAGCAGATTGCCTAGTTTCAATGAGGAAATGTCCAGGAAGTCCATTGCTGATCTTCAGGTTGCCGAAGATTTCAAGGCTGCTAAATTCACAAACACGGATATGAACAAAAGGAAGGTGTTAGGCATAGCTACTGCTCCTAGATCCCGACTGGAGTGCGAACCCAACTCTGTGCTTTATGCTTTTGGAAGTTATTCGCCTTGTGACATTATGACCTATGATATTGAAAAAAACGCGCAGCATAGTATCTACTTTTTTCGGCTATTCCGCAGATGCTGTTAAAGAAGAAGTTGAGCAGCTTTCTCATCAGCTAACAAACGTATGCCAGAGGAGGTAAAGCCAGAGATCGACAAGGCCCAAAAAAGTATGCAATATTTCCTTCCCGTGTTGCGAAAGCATATGCAATCTGGTTCTTTTCCCATTACTTACCGCAAAAATCTGATGGACTTACTAGCAAAACTAGTTTCCATTCCGACTAGCATGGCAGAGGTGGAGAAAGAAATTTTCTATCTACTCTGTTATCAGAACACAACGCAGAAGTCGTACAACGATGGAGCATCTAAGCAATTACCTAAGGTTTGTCAGCCTTCTACTAAACATGTTGTTATCTAGAAACTTCATTTAAAGGATTGGTATAAGTGGTCCAGACAGGCTATTACCGTATGACTTTTTGAAATATCCTAAAAGATGGTATGAAGAAACTGGTCATCTACCTGCTGACTTTCCTGGTGCTACCAGAGGGCCAGGAAAAAATCACAAAAGCGCTTAGAAGAAGAAGAAAGTTTCAAATCCATTTTCGACTCAGAACGCTTTTGCACGCAATTCTACTTCTACTCCGTTGATCTTTTGGAGGAAGAGAAGATTTTTCAGGCAGCGAACTTGTTGTCTCTGACGTTAGCGATAGTGATATTGTTGATGATAATGTGCAGGAATTGAAGTTGTTCCTAATTTGTACATCTTTTGGGATAAACCTTATTGCTTTCGTTTTTTGTTGATGCAATGAAACAAGAGCACAGATTTTCATAAAGTCAATTTTTTTTAAATTTTAATTTCTTTTGAAATTTTTAAATTTTTTTTTCAATTTGTGCCTAAATAAGGTACAAATTAGAGCTCTTCATACCACGCTTTTTTACCTTTTCTCTCTTCCTCCCCCTCCCCCCCCCTAGACTCACATACCCCCTTCACCCTGGAAGGTCGGGAACAGCCGAGACCCCCTTCACCTGGGAGAGCCCGGCTCCCCCTATCGCACCAATGATCCTGAATAAAAGTCGATAGGATTGTAAAGAAATGCAAATATAAATAGCTCAGCCTTACCCGACATAAGCAGCTTACAGAACGGTCACTTAATGGATTTCGTCTCGCCTTATGCGTTCCACATCATCGTCTTGGACGAGTACAAACAAATAACATGTTGAAAATATTGAAAAATTTAGTATGTAGTTGACTATACATATGACAAAATACAAAAGTGCCATATCACTCCAGAATGCAGTTATCTAAAAACTAACCTCATTACTTCCATGGTCTTTTCTGCTTGCACCGTATATGCAGCTTCAGAGCCTAAAACTGAATTTCACGATAAACAGTTTATAAAAGCATATGTCTACGAATCAAATGCAAACAGAAAAGCAATATCTCATAACACTGCAGTGAGCAATCATGAACGTAAATGAAACAAGAGGAGCCATCCAAAAAAGAACACTAGTAAAAAAAGAGAAAGTCGGAATGAGAGCCGTGCTCAACATGAGCAAAGATGCCCCAATTCAAATAGTCTATGAACCTAAGGACGGGAAAACTCGGACAGGGCGTGGCCGCTAGTTGGACCTGTTCTAGGTCACTTGTCGCCTTCCGGACGTTCCCCCTCCGCAGCTGCTTGTATCGTGTCCAGAATGCACAGCTGGCCGTACGATCGCGGCGCCCCAGGGGCGGGATGAAGAGGGCCGGAGTTGTGGTAGATTTGGCCGTGGATTCTGAAGACCCAGAGACCCTGACCGGAAGGCAAGTCGACTTTGGCATCCATTGACGCCATCGCCAGCGCAGAATTGAATCGGCGTGCTTTGCGGCCGAAATTCGGGAAGGATCGTCGTTACCAATAAAGAGCTGTTGCAGCTCTGTAGGAAAATTCACGAACTCATCTTCGATGATGATTTACCAAAGCTGTAGCACACATTGATCTTACACAGCCATTAGGGACTTCAGCACGAAAAAATGTGGCGCTACATTGGAGGCAAATAACATCCAACTTGCCGAGGTAGTGCTCAGTGACAGAAGGCACATCAGCAGGAGGTGCTGTTCATGATATCGTTCACGCATAGAGGTAAGACGTCGATCTCGTGCAGCCGGTGTCTTATGGCTACGGCGAAGACGGCTACGCAAGGCTTCAGAAGTGCGTCTTGCAACAGTACGGGCTCGGGTTCTCTGTGCGATGCGCATCTGCGACTGGGGTGTGGAAATGGTCTCCTCGGATCGTCCTTGACGTGTGGCCGCATTCCTCTCCTAAACGCATTCTTTGAAAAGTGATTGTGCTGGCGACTATGAAGGTAACTTACGTGCATTGGGGCAGTTTTTCTTGGGCCTTTGGTGCTTCCTGACTATGGTGAAGACGGTTATGTGCAGCTCCGCCTTACGCCATGTGCTCGGGTTCTCTGCGCAATGTGCATCTGAGAAATGGGAGTGGATGCAGGTGCAAGTTCAAGCATTTGTTGCCTCGAGTCAAGCGTTCGTTTGTGCTGTGTTCTCGTCGATTGGCTCGTATCGTCATTGGCCAACCCGTTCTGGGCTCGCACCATGCCTGGATTGATCCAGTGTCTCCTGAAGGCGCCCGTTAAGCTGAGGTTCCTGTTGCCGCCGACAAAGATGACGTTTACGCATTGAGGCAAAACGCCGTTCTCGTGTCTCTGGTGTTTCTCGGTTACGACGAAGACGGCTGCGCATGGCTCCAGTGGCCGTATTCATCAACGAACAACCCAGTGGGTTCCGGAACCCAGTTCAATGCTTTTGATGAATTTCGATTCTACTCCAGGGTAGAATCGATGTTCATCAAAAGCACTAAATGGGTTCCGGAACCCACTGGGTTGTTCGTTGATGAATACGGCCACAGAAGTGCCCCTTCCGGTACGGGCTTGAATCCTCTGGGCGATGTGCATCCGTGACTGAGGTATGGATGTGGACGGTCCATTGCTGTAGGGGCCTTGGTCTCGAGTAAAAGTAGTCGAAGGAGGTACGACCGATAAAGGCATGGTACAAATGGACTGTAAGGCCGGCATAGGGTATTTGACTTGGTGGTCATAACTGATCTCGTGAATGAACCATTTTGATTTTGTTGATAAGCTAAGCAGTCGACGAAACCTATTGCGAAAGGTCAATGCATAGTTGAATATCAGCTAGCCTCCAGAATGTGGCATACAAAAAATCAAAAAGGGTTAAAAAAGTTTAGTGGTTACAGTTGTGTGTTTTTTTATTCAAATTAACCATGCTTAGCTATCCCTTCCTGCCAGTTTTCAGCTCATTTGAATTCAATGAAGTTTTCTAACGTTTTAGGCCGGTCATAACGAAATTGCTAAGCGAAAAGTGCAAAAAATCGATAAATCGATAGCGCCACTGAGTGATTTTTGGTGAAAAAGCTTAGTGACACCCGCCCCACCCCAAAGTTCATGTGTGCAAAGTTTCATCCAGATTCCTTGATTCTTTGTATCGTCGTCTCCCCGGTGTACGTTGGGCGGAGCATTTGCGGACATTTGAACACGTTCATGACTTGTTAAACCTCTATTGCAAAGCATGGTTCTTTGTCCTCTCTAAACTGCCACGTATATATGAGGCTGTCATACGTGGCAGAGTTCGTAGCGAGAGATCACAAAAAACAATGCCTCGCAGTAGAGGGTTAACAAGTTCACCAACATGTTCAGATGTCTGCAAAAGCTCCGCCCAACGTACACCGGGGAAACGACGATACCATTTCGGGCCGGTCATAAAAAAATGCTTATCCAAATATTATGAGGTATTGATATTTCATTGCAAAAAAATGTCATCCTCGATTTTTGGAGAAGACACCTCCCTCATGAGTATTTTTCAAGTTCTTTCCATATTTTCTTTCCTTTTTGATACTACTAAAGGTGATGTAGCGGCAAAAACCGACAGGTCTTGCGATTCTGCAAATACATATCTAGTATGGGGACGGCAAGGCGCGTGTTGTGGGCAAGACAGCATGATTGAATAAAATGACTGGAGTGTAGCCTACACAGGTTAAAAAAACTGTACAAGAGACTTCTTTTCGCTGGTAAGCAGAAATGATTTTGAAATTGAAAATCGGATTAGTTATGTTAATTTGGGGCGTGATGCTGCGCAGCCAGTTCCGTTGGACTCCTTCCTAACATAGGCCTTAAAAAAAATCCAAGCACTTCGAATTTTTCCAGACGCCTCCACAATCAAATAAATCTATCTTTTCCCTCTCGGAAATCCACTGCCACCGATACATTTGTTAAAGTTTTTAGGGGTTTGAACACTCATAGAAAAACTTCAAGTCATTTTCACACAAAAGAGAAACCATAAGCCGACACACAAGCTCAGAGATTAGTTCACATAACTTCTGTGTGACATTTGCTTGCGTAACGATAACAACTGCCTTACCGAACGCCCTCGTATTCGGGTAGTAATGGGTTCTTTTGAAGAGCCTCGATTCGAGCGATCATGCCAAGAAGAGCCTTCGGATCTTCACCATACGTCTCTATAAAGATCAGTGCTGAAACAGCAACATTTACTTATTTGAGGTACATGTTCCAAAGAAGACATGAACGATGAAAAGTGGCAGACTGCTGGAAGGAAACGAGAAATAACGGCGCAGAATCTAATTGCACGGGTACGTTTGAATCTGACCAATGCTGTCGCATAGGCAGGACGCATAGGCAGGACAGGATCCAAATTCTGCGTTTCCGCTCGTTTCTTAAAGGTAACCTTCATCCAAAATAGTTATTTTTCCATGCTCTGAAAAAAAAACCGTCAAACAAACACAGCACGCCAATAGTGATATAAGGAATCACCTTTGCTTCGATCTTCAGCCTTTATCCATTTGTATTTTGCTGAAAGTAATTGCGCATCTCATTAGAACAAATAAGATTGCCATGCGTGATCCAATAAAGACATCCTTGAGGATCTAGAAATGAAGGGTTTTCTGATTAATGTCGTAGGAGCACTTCGAATAAAACGTCGTGCTATCACACCTATCATATCCTTCGTATCCGCTAGAATTGGGCATAATCAAGGCAAGCGAGTCATGGAACCATAACTTGTCGTGTAGTCCAATAGAACCTTGAGGTAGTAGAAAATTTAATTGAGTGTTCGCAGTGGCAATCGATGTTGTGGGTTCCACTTGTAGAAAGCGTCGGATCATCACAAGTGAGCGTAGGCAGAATGTCACACATCGAAATGAGGTGCGAAGTCTCTATGGTAAACGTCAGTTATGGCAAGGGTCAATCAATGAATGACACGGATGACAAAAAACTCAAACAAACAAAAATTCCACGGAAAAAGACGGGGTCATAATATCGCAGAATGCTTTAGCATCAATACTGAGAAAGAAATACGCATGGGAGGGCGATAAAACTATTGCAGCATAGCATCCAAAACGATGACAAATACAGCATAAGAGAAGTCCTACATAAGCTAGAGAAGATTCAAGCATAGAAGCTTCTGTTATAAAACAATCTCGAAGGAGAAAGTTAAGAAGATCTGCGCATCAATTACCGTGCCTTTTCAATTGAAGTAAACCGTAATTGCGCGTCTGTGCAGCGTTCCTTTACGCGCTGGCACAGAAAAGACATAGTTGCCCGCTCGCATGCCTAAACTCATGCGACGCGCTCGCACGGGGGCTCGAATGACCCTTATAATTAGGCTGCCCGCACGCACGGAAGGGCTACTTCGCAGCCCGCCCGCACGACCCAATGCTCTGAGCGTGGTCTCGCAACGATAACATTACAACGGAGCAGGTTTTCTAATTCAGGAAGCTGGAAGCTACTGTTATTGTAGAAATTGCAAATTACTGCAAACAAGACCAAGACTATTTATGTGCATGCCATTTTGTTGAGGAGAAACGAGAATATCTGCGAGATTTGAACTTTGATCTAAATGCCTCTCAACACATTGATCGAATTTGAGGTTTAACTTCTCCAAATGCAGAATGGTCGAATGAAGTCTTTGTAATCTTAGAGGGGTGCTGAGAATACTCTAAAGGAAGTTGTAAACGAAATCTCCTTGTAGAAAATTGGTTCTGAAACAAATAAGGCTGCCTGTAAGAGAGTTTGGGGCTGTATACCAAATTAAGATGCGTATAATATAGTACTTTTCACCTTGTCAGACTGAATGCAAGAATGCTGTATATCAAAATAAAGATGCGTATAATATAGTACTTTTCACCTTGTCAGACTGAATGCAAGAAAAACGCGTCCCATCCATGAATGGCTTTTACCTTTGCAGCAGTCCTACAGAGTTCGCATCGAAGTCGATTGGTGAGGTGCTCCTCCTACTCTGCGAAAATATTTCTGACCTAGACTTCGCTTATCCGAGAATCACGAACGTGAGAGTTTGACGATTTGCCTCTAAAGAACCTTTACCACATTAATTATTTCGCAAATTGTCCACAGGTAGTTGCTGTTTTTTTCTCCTTTAAAATAGATTCGGAGATGATCAAACTCTTGCTCCAAATGTTTGTTAGGGCTCATCGATTTTTAACATTATCTTGATTACTTGTAGGATAGAACTAGCTCAAATCTGTGTTAATTCTCTAGTTGTGCACAATAATTATGTGTTAAGATCTTATGTCATTTCAACAGTACAAATAGCGCGTTGCCCGTTTACCATGGTCATGTAATTCAACCAAAACACAGAAGAAAAACAAGAAGAAATAAAACTTCATTGCAACCATTCAATTCATTCAATCCACCAATTCATTGCAATTGAAAAGTACTCAACTTATTTCAAAACTAGTTTTTTACATATTTTTCGCAAGTAAGAGTTTTGTCGAAGTTTGTTCTTGCTAAACAACCCAAGTCTACCCCCTCCTCGCCCCATATAAAAGTACCAGTTTAACCCAAAGAAGTATCTCCGTGGCTCCGTGGCTAACGCTAAGTTCGCTGCGGGCAAATTGCGGCGTTTCCGGAAGTTACCCCATCAAAAATCCTAGGGAAGGCAAAAATCAGAATATGTGAGTTTCTTAACATTTGACGTTTCGGCATAAAGGCAGCGGCTCGGCAGAATTTCGTTTTCCAGTTTTTCACCTTTCGGGGCCTTCTCGCCATGAGGAACCCATATTTTCGATCTTCAACGCACGAAAATTGCAAAAATGCGCTTTTTCCGGAGCTTTTCAGGTCAGTTTTTAGTGCAGAAGTAGGCGTGGCTTGGAACGAAAAAGGCGGGCGCGGCTTTCTCCGGCGTATTTTCACTGAATGTGGACCTAAAAAACTTCGAAAAGGCGCATTATTGCCAATTTCATGCGCTGAAAAGCCCAGATATGGGTTCCTCATGGCAAGAAGGCTCCGAAAAGGTGAAGAAGTGGAAAAGGAAATTTTGCCGGGCCGCTGCCTTCAAGTCAATCCTAAGCAATCTTATAAGCATGTGAAATCAGAAGACGTTGTATTTTGCTTAGATGCACTAGAAAGCTAAAAACTTCTTGAAAAATCCGAAATGTTTTCGAAACGCCGCTATGATTAGACCGATTATGGGTGCACGCAAGCGACTACCCCAAAAATTACGAACATTAATGGGAAAAAGAATCACAGGAAGCTGAGCATATACAATCAACATTCTAAAGGCACCCAAGCACGTTCGCATACCCAAACCTTTTTGTGAGGTTTGAAAAGTTGGTAACCGCCATTATAAAGTTTGTTTTTACACGAGTAGCACAGCAGCCTATCGAAGATCTCCTCTAAAGGGTTTCAAATACCCTTGCATTTCAGATGCTCTGAAATTCAACAGTATTTGGATCAATCTGTTCAATCTGTGCGTTGTTGCTTCATGTTAGTCCTTTGCTAGTTCTAATTTGTAAACAATCAAATTATTTCCTGAAATTTTTCTAAAAATTGGATTGTTGTGTGAAAAGGATTCCTCTCGGTGCGTGATCCCAGAAAGTTTTCCGGACTTCTCATAAAAATAACTTCTGAACCCTCCCTCTCGGACCAGCACTGAAATTAACATATTTTTTACACTTTTGGGAGTGGAAACAACACAGAGTTCCAATAAGTCGTTCTCATTTGACAGGTCACTTTGTGTAATTGCACTGATTGAGAGTGGCCGAATAGCATCTTTTCGTCAGAATATGTCGTCCCTCAAAAGTTTTTTTTGTGAGAAAAAGTGTTGGGGTGTGACACATCAAAAAGTGTGGTTGCCCCTTTTTCGCGGTTTTGTCAAACTCAACGCTTTTGTCACAAAGAATATTCAGCGGAAAATCATTTTACTTCGACGGCTGGAATATCGTAGCTTTCGTGGATATCCTTTAAGTCTGATATCTCTTCATTCGTCCGAGCAATGATCGCTGACAGCATAAATGAAAACAAAAAATGAGACAAACAAGTTTTTGGATATTCCTGGTTCCACAGTTGAAACTTCACAAACCACTAAAATTTGAGACAAGGGTGTTATTTGACATGCTGACAGTTCGTTCTTGTTAGGGCCTTTTTCTTATGCTTGCGGTAGATAAACGGTTAAACAGAGGAGTCTTATTCAGATACAACACAGGAGGGGTTGGGGTCGATTCCAGCGGTTATGCCACCTCTTGTTCGACCCTGCTCATAACTTCTACTTCGCCCCAAAAATCTAGATGCAAGGTTTCGTTTTACTTTGGTGCTTCTTTGTACCGTTTAGCGGCTGTTGGAGATATGCGTGCACTTCAAATAAAAGTGTACTTACACGATCAACCTTATTATTACCAGTGTCGGGAGCAGCAGCACCTCCGCTCCTGCGCGGCCGCTTCGCCTGGAATCTGCATCTCTTTCGCGAACATGCTCTCTGATCACTTTCCCAGGGCGAGCATGGGAAAGGCGAGCCTCAATCGATTGGAAGTGATTAGAGAGCATTCTCGCGGCAGAGACGCAGAGACGCGCGGGGAGTGGAGATGCTGGTGTATCCGACACTGCAATTGATAAGCCCGGTGTCCTTTGATTCAACTGGCTTGGCGATTGGAGGGCGGGGCCGCGTGACCTAATTAAGGCTGGGTGATGATCAGAGAGCACGTGCGCGGGAGAGACGCAGAATGCGTAACGGGCGCGAAAGGCCTTCATTCACAAAGCCCCGCCTTCCAGCCGCCAAGGGATCAACGGTTACATATTACTCGAGATTGGCACTTGCTCATTTGAGTAAATGTGTGATTACTCTAGTGTTCACTAATGATCTAACTCATCTAGCTCCCATGAGGTGGAAGAGATAACACATCAAAAAAATTCTGCTAGAGTAAATGAGTTTTTTCACGATGTTCGTCTATGAGTGATAATCGAAAGTACCAATTAAGCACAGCAAATGTCTGATGGTGAGAAGCTTAACACGTTGACGACCGTGTGCATCCGCGCGTATGTACGCCCTGACCACCTAGTACACTTTCGTGCATCAATTTATCATGTGTAAACGAAAAGTTCTCAGGTAACTTCTATGCATTGATAACACTGGTGACCTGGTTGTCATATAGAACACACGGCATTGCGGTAGCTGTTAAACAGTCCAAACCGCAGCCGTAGATCATCAGTCCATTTTGAGGTGGTCAAAAATGGCTCGGTCGTCAACGTGTTAAAGGCACTGTCCACCCAGATTCTCGACTTCCATGTTTTGACTGTTCCGAGGCCTTCTCGTGTCCCTGATTCCGAATATGAAGTCGAGAATCCGCGAAAACCCCATTAATCTCCCTTCCGGAGAACCCTCAGGCCGGCTTTCCGGTGATTGGCTGGACGCGCACGGGTGGGCGGGCATGGATGGGGGTCCACGTGCATCTTCGCTATTACGGAGCGATTTTCTCGCTTCTGAAGCGGCATTTTGCCCTGCGCTTTGGGCATTGGCTTGATAGGGGGCCCTACTATTACATGATGCTAAAAGGTCAATACCCTCAACTTAGGGTGGACGATGCCTATAGAGGCAGTGTCTCAAATTTGCTGGCCAAGATCTTTGCATTTTACAAGTCTATCGGACATCGTCCAACAGTGTAGAGGTTTAAAACCGTACAAAGTTCTCAAAAACCCCGTTTTCTGGAGGCTCCGCGGAAGCATCGTGGACGAGTTGTGCCTTCCAACTCCAGCCTCGCCACAGTGGCAGCAGCACGATGGAGGTGGACGCCAAGTGGAGGTACATGTTAAAACGTGTAAGGGTGAAGACCGGAGCAGTCGTCCGCGCTTACCAAATCACTCTCCGCGTACCACTTTGAGCAAATTTTTCTCAGCGTGGAGGAGGCCAAATCGAGTCGGACTTGTTGCAGTGGCCTATTCGAGGGGCCCTCTAATAGGATGTGTGGAAATCCGCACTATCGTTTTGGTGAGACACTGCCTTTAATGCTCTTAGCGCTTTGACTTTGCATAAATGCAAAAAATGATTATGCTACCTTTTTGGTGTCTGGCCTTATGCTAAACCATTGGTTACAACGATTCTTCAGCAGCTGAATGTCTAAACATTCTTAGCGTCACAAAACGAATATATAGTGAATGCCAACAACATCTTTTAGCAATACATTATTGTACACTTGGAGCAAATATGATCGCAAAATATATTCATATCCGTGGCATTTCCATCACATTTCACCTCTTCTCAATCGTCTCTTATTCTTCCTTCATATACATACTGTGATACAGGACAGACTCCACTACATTCCAGAATGCTGTGGGTTTCCCTATTAACGCTTGCAATGGCTTGTGCAGTTGAGGAGGATTTGGAGTATTTGGAGTGGACTGCGCCATGGAAAATCTGTAAGGTAGACATGGACTTGTATTGTGACAGCGCAAAGAATGCCCCTACTGTTTTGGTCAAAGCGTTAGAGAGAGTGATGAAGAGAAAATTGGCAAGTATTTTGGAAACACCTGCCTTCTTTCGAAATATAAAATAATTTAGCATCCGGACGAAGAAGTGAGCCAATTTGTAGTTCGCGAAAATGATGTTAATAAAACCGTGTACGCAACTAAAGGAAAATTCGTAAGTTTTCGAGACGCTGTCCAAATTCTTGCGAATTTCCTCTGTGATCATCGCAATTCAGTCTTATCATTGCTTACGATTTCGTACGCATTCGGCAAGGCGTAGACATTTCAGTCATTCAGTAAAAGAAGGTGGAGGTTGGATGGACCAAACATGGAGAAGGCCACACCAGTTTCCAAAGATGAGCCATTCGCTAAGCATTATGCATGCTATAAAAAACACGGAAGTACTAGTATGGTCAGGAAAAAGTGGAAGAATAATGTTTGATGAGCTTTGGATTTGCTAAGTTTCGATGAATTTGCTACCAAAATTTTTTTTTACTTCTGATCCTGCTGCATGCGAGTTTTGAATGCTGTCATTTCAGCTAAGCTAGATCCGGTAAGTTGGCCAAGACAGCGCATGTCGTATGTTCGCTACGGAATATCCTAGTAAAGCAGAATTTTTCTTCCATTCCACCAAAAGCATCCTACAGCCTAATGATGCCTGCATTTGACAATAAAATCTGAGGCATCCATAGTCGAGTAGATTTACTATAATTCAGGCGCAAATTTTACCGAGAAATATCGGCGCAAAGACGCTATAGTTACCAACAAATCTACTTGACCGTATGTACAAAGCGCACACGATGGCGCTCGCGAGTGGGACAAAACCTTATAATACTGTGAATTTCGAATAAATCTTTGAAATTTTGGGACAGCTATTAGCACACGTCCAAGCTGAAGCGACTTGGACATAGTTATAGTTATAACATGTCTCTTGACTGATTTGCTTGTCTCCTCAGTTACTTGCAAGAAATAGAATATTTCTTAATCAAAAACATACCATACCACTTCCAATCTCACATCACAGTCATATAAATGAAATTCTCGAAATTTGCTAAGCGCACTATAGCTTATGACATTAGCCATTTGCAAGACTTCATACACTAAACTCAGATATTATGGAAGAAAGCGACTGCGTATAATCCATATAAACCGGTGAAATTGAAAGAAATGCTGACATTGCTGCGTTACCTTCATCAGAACCAGCGGAGGAAGCTTTGCAGTTTGAAAAAAAGATTTCTGGGGAAGGATTCTTGATCGAAGTGGGGTTTCCAAGTGAATTGTATACTTATAGAGCATGGAAGCCTGATCTTAAATATGCCTTTGATATCTGCAAAGTGCTTTTGGGGAGGGGGGGGGGAAGTTATGGGAAACTTTTGAAGCAAGAAATTGGAGGCGTGGCTACAATCAGTTTAATCAGAACTGTAGTATGTGAACTACTCATAGAATGTTATGCCTAAACATTTGTCATGAAGCGGAAGCCTTCTATTACTTTTAGGATACCGAACTGTAAATTTAGTTTTAGTCTTTGAAAAGTTATTGAATTTCGTTTGAATTACGCAAGAGTTTTCGCGCCAACCTAATATAACATCTATTCTGTACACATCAAATCAAAAATGACACCCTTTTTTTAGAAAAAGGGCACCTGCACAACTCATCGACTCCGATCCGACATGCATCATGAAAACAAGACGACGTAGATGCAGAAGAACTTTGAGAACCAAGTTTTCATCGCATATCTGCTTTACCTCTTTACTTTTA